>VZTI01004794.1:365398-434873 GCA_013397865.1 Struthidea cinerea
ATTTCGATTTTGTTTCCCTGCCTTGCTGGTAGGTTCAGGGGACATGTGGGACAGATTCCACTCGACAGTTTGTAAACAGCTGACGTGGGAGGGAGAGGGCACTCGAGTTATTGGAATTGTTTTCATTCAAAAAATTTTGTAAATTAATTCCTCCCCCAAGTGCCTGCTCTAAACAGCGCGGAGCCGCGTTCCTCCCCTCCGAGCGGCGCACGCAGACAGATGTGCCTTCTGTTCCCTCGCAAACATCAAGGCTGCCGCGCTCGCTGCGCAAATGTCAAGGTGCTAATTAGTTGTAGCAGGAGTCAGGCGAGGACAAGGCGCAGCGCGGCGAGAAGGAGCTTTCCGAAGGCTCCTCCGAGCAGCCTCCGAGCCACCGGCAGGGACAGGAGTGGGAAACGGGGCTGAGGTGCGCGGGATGCCCGAGGAGGAGCACCCACAGGCTCACACACACCGACGGACCTCTGGGAGCAGGGACAAGGGACGTGCATGTCCCGTCGGAGCCAGCATGACTCTGGTGATGATCCCTGCGAGTCCCTTCCCGCTCAGGATATTCAATGATTCCGCGTCAATCCGACCCCGCCCTGGGTTTACAATCCCCATTCCCGCCCTAAACACGGGCCGCTTGCTCTCCGGCGTGGCACCAGCAAATCGGATCTTTCCTCCTCTCACTCAGCGGAGCCAGAGCTGCTGCACCCAGCACACCTCCATCGATGCTTCCCCGCCTCCCTTCGCCCCCTGCCTTTACCACACCGGGATATTTCTAAGCCTCAGGACAGGGATGTCACTTGAGCCCTCTTTGTTCAGACGGTACCTGCTGACCACTTAATTACAGAGTGATTACCGCGCGGTAATTACGCGGTAAGCGCCGCTTCCGAGCGAGCGCTGCTCTCTGCCTCCCTTCCGTGGGGCAGCTCCTCCCAGCGCGGCCGCCGTCCCTTGTCCTGACTACCCCGGCGTGTGATTCGCCTGCCGCTCCCCAAACTCCCGTCTAGGACAGCGGAGGGGACACCAGGGAGGTGCCCGGCTGCAGAGCCACAGCCCCCGGGTACCAGCACCCACCAGCGGGAGGGCACCTGGGGAAGAGCACCCAGCCACAGCCAGAGCCCTCCGTTCCCAGACTGGTGGCAGTGAGAAGTAATTAAATGTTATTTCTCGCTGCTGTTGCTTCCCCTGCCTCTGTGAGCAGCTGTCTCCCGGCTCTGCCTCGCGTTTGGAGCTTGCTGGAAGCATCCCTGGGCTGCCCTTCCTGCTCTCCAGCAGGCTGCTTTTCCCAAGGACTCCCTTCTGCACTTCCCCGCAGGAAGCACAGAAAGCGCTGCCTCCTCCGCTGACTCATAATCCTCTCCTCAAACATACAGATTATTTAAACATAAGCGGGGATTTCATGCCGGGTTTCGGAATGCCGAGAGCTGGAGAGCATTAAAATCCACCATTTTATCCTCAGCACACCCAGCCCCAACACCCAGGAGCAGAACCACGGTGCTGGGCACTGGAGGAACAACCCAGCCCCGAGACGGAGCCCGGCGCCTTCCCCTCAGTGGGAAAACGCAGACATGGCAGGTCAGCCAGCTCCTGGAAGCAAACCCCAAATCCCTCGTGGCACTGGGCTGTAGGGTCACCTCTCTGACACCAAAAAAACCCCCTGAGGTTGTACCGTGGTGGCCCAGGGCTGAGCTTGCTCTTTCTTCTCCTTGGCCTCCTGGAAGTCTCAAGAAAGCCGTGTTTCAGCCACACCTGTCAGCAGGCAACAGCACAGGGATCCAGAGTCCAGATCCCCAAAGAAATGAGCCAGTGGGAATGCAAAAAAATGAAAGAAAAGGCACTGGGATATCCCCAGTTATAAGAGCCAGGCAAGCACTGTCTGACACCGAGCAGCAAACACTCCCCACACCTCACGCTCCCTGTGAGACCCATCAGCCCATCTCCACCTCCCTCCCCAGCTGCTCCCGCCTTTCCCAGGGAGCTGTTCCCCTCCCACCATCCCAAAAACCCCAGCAGGGCCCCTTACCTCTGGCTCATGCAGCTCCAGCAGCACTAACAGCCCCTGCTGCCACCACAGCCCCCTGCTCTGACACCCAGCACCTCCCCAAGGCCTTGCTGCAGCCCTGCCCTTCCTTTTAAACCTTTATTCAACAGGTTTTAATTGCCACTCCACTACAGCCTGGGTCAGTAACGAGGCTCCTAATTAACCCCTTCCAGGCAGGAGCGAGGTGAGATGTCCTCACCCTCCTGCTTGGGGTGAGCACCCAAAACCTGCAGTGCCTTGCTGGTGGTGTCACAGCTGCCGGAGCCCGTGTGACCCACGATTTCAGAGTGAAAAGAAGGGAAAAGCATCGAGGAATCTGCAGCCAGGCCCTGCTGCTCTCTGTGGCCACCATCGCTCATCCCTGAGCTACTCTGCTCCAGCATCATCCTCTCCGTTCCCTGGGAATTTTCCCTGTGGAAAGGTCTTCCCACAGGGAATTAGGCGTGAAAACCCTTGGTTAAAGGTCTCCTCCTCACATTTCTGCCCTCCCGTTAGCCCATCACAGGGAAGCTGCTTTCCTTCCCCGAGAGAGGGACAATGTTTGTGGCTGACTCTGTGCTCGCCACCTCTATTTCCTCTGCTGGCGTTTTTCTCTCCCCCAGCAGCTTCGGTGGGTTTTTATCGTGATTCCACCGCTTCTCCACCGATCCCTGACTCCGAAAGTTGACGCCGTGCTCAAAGAAGCCGCCCCCCAGCTCATCCCTCCGCCCCATCCCCTCACTCCTGGCACCGCGGCACAGCAGCCATCCTCCAACGTGGTCATTTCCACCCGGCTCCAAACCCAGCATCTTTATTAGCAGGTGCTAAATTGCTGCTCCAGCTGCTGAATGGTAACAATTAATTCAATTAACATCTAAACAGATGCAATTTTTGAGGAAACGAACAACACTAATAACAACCAAAAGGGGAAAAAGGCTGCAATTACAAATGTGGAAAAAGCCCTGCGCGGCTACAGACAGGCGTGTGCCGTTCCCAGTGTCCCCTGGAGAGCGGGCAGAGCACGGCCCTCTCTCTCTCTCTCTCTCCCGGAGAGCTGGCAGGACGTGCGGCTGGGAACATCCATCCTTCCTGCCGCTGGGTGTGCCAGGGATGCGGAGCAGCCCGGCTCTGCGCGGAGCAGAACCCCCCGAGCTCATCCGTGCAGCCCCACTGAGACCCGGCCTCTGCTCGGTGACCTTTGCCTGCCAGCAGTGACCTCCTGCCCGAGCTCCGTGCAGGACACAGGGACATCTAATGGCAGGAGAACAACACTGCGGACGGTGCAGCTTGAAAACCGTGGCGGCAGCGGCGAAAAAATGGGGTGGAAAATGCGGATTCCCAGCCTGAGCTGCGGCTGCGTCCCTGCCTGCTCCCAGGCGCTGGGAATGGCTGTGGTTGCTGCCCCGAACATTCGTGGAAAGGAAGATTTGTCGCTTCCAAAGTGCCTTTATTTTTATACCCACAGCCACTCCCGGCCAGCTCGAGTCTCCAAACTGCCCTCCTGGAGTGTTCTGGTTGTCACGGAGCAGCTTCCATAGGATCATGGAATGGTCTGGGTGGGAAGGGACCTTAAAGATGACCCAGTGACACCCCCTGCCGTGGGCAGGGACACCTTCCACCATCCCAGGCTGCTCCAAGTCCTGTCCAACCTGGCCTTGGACACTGCCAGGGATCCAGGGGCAGCCACAGCTGCTCTGGGCACCCTGTGCCAGGGCCTGCCCACCCTCCCAGGGAAGGATTCCTCCCCAGTATCCCACCTAAATGGTGACACTTCAGGCGCTTCTCTCAGGACAGTGTGTCCTTCTTCAGGGAAGGATGTTCTCGGGTAGCCCCAGTTTGGTCACCAGCCCCCAAAGAAGTGCCCCCACGCCACACTCCCCTTGTTGCTGCTGTTCGAGGACCCCTTTTCCCTCCCACAAATGAGGGACCGATGCCCTTCCCTGGGACCCTCTGTGCCCCACAGACAACGGGGTCAGCAGCGGGCAGAGCCCAAAGCGCAGCTCTCTGCTAGGTTTAATGCTCAGATTAAATTTTAAAGAGTATTTAATTGGCAATCACTCTGCTCTCTCCATTTACGCACCCGGCACCTCCCTGGGCCGGCGCTTTTCCGCGGGCTGAGGGGGAAGGAGAGGGTTTGCAAAGAGTCTCCCCTCGAAGCCAAACCCCTCCTGGAGGGGAGGCTGGAGAAGTTCTGTGTTGGTTTGTGAGGGACCTGCCCTGACTCTGTGGGTTTTGGAGATCGATTGTTTACGTGCGTTTGCGTCTCCTGCCAGATGTCGGCGCGGGGGGAGGTCGAAACCCAGACTCGTGCTTCGCACGTTCATTTTCCTTCCATTGGGGAGGAAAATAAAATGTGCCGGGACAAGCAAGAACGTTCCCTTTTTTTTTCCTGTTCCGGCCAAATCTCAAAATTCTGTAATTACCGTTTAGGTCAGGGATTTCTAAAGAAAGCAAACCCCAAATTCCCGTGAAAGGCAGGACCGTGGCATTTCGCTGTGTTTGCCAATAGAGCAGGATTTCATCCCAATAATACCTCCCCAGGAAAAGGCTCCACTTTGGCTAAACAGCAAGGGACTTGGCTGAAAAATTTGGGGTTAGTGATACACAAACAAGCTAGGTGGGGTTATTTCCCTCTCTCCAGTTTATCCCCATCCTTATTTCGGTGTAAATAGGATCTCTGGAGCGATGCCCTGGGTCCTGCAGCCCACATCACGGCCAGTTGTTGACAAACCCAACCCACTGCTCGCTGCCATCCCCTCGTTTAATTTTTAATTCCCTGTAATTAAGAGGTCTACTGGAAACAAGGCAAACCTGGGGATAAAAACTGCGCAGGGTTTGGCAGGGCAGCGGCTTCACCCAGGATTTATCCTGGAAGAGGCAGCTGAAGGAGAGACTCAAGACCTTTCCCGACGCAAATGGGAGCATCAGTCTCCATTTAATCTTTATTTAGTCTCCCATTCAGCTTAAGTGGTATGGACTGGGCTGGCTGTTTGCAAAGTGCACAAAGCTCTGGGCTCCTGCTGCCACATCCCGGGATCTTCAGCAGCATCCCAGGACCGAGGGATGCTCTGCAGCTTCTCAGGCCACACGCAGACAAAACCCTGTCTCGGCACCCGTGCTCCAGGTGCTTTTGGGTTTCTCCCCCCACCGGCAGTGGGCAGTGATACCTGTGCAGTTACTGATCACCAGGCAAGGTTTGGGAAGGGTTTTTTGGGCCACGGGTCCAGCCTAATTTCCCTCTGGATGGGGGAGATGGAGCCTTACACCAAGACTTCCCAGGGCAGGCATCAGCCTCTGCCCCAGGCTGGCAAACCCCAGCCCTGCCCAATTCCCCTCCCACTGGAATATCGGCTAATACTGAGCTGCAGAACCCTGCAAGGTAAGAAATGCTGCTTGGTGGGGGCTGGAAAAACCCAGGAAACATTGGGATTTTGGTTTTCCAGAGGACAGAAATGGAAGCGGGTGCCGGAGGGGTTCTCCCTGCTGGCCCTACAGGCAGGAGGAGGAGCAGCAGCATCCCTGGCTCTGCCTGGACACAGTGCAGGAGTTCACCCCTGTGCTGTCCCAAGCGCAGACAGCCTGCTGGAAAATAAGTAAATAAATAAATAAATAAATAAATAAATAAATAAATTGAAGGAGGGAAGTCTTTTTGGCTGGATAACCCACTGCATGTCGCTGGCTGGCTATGGAGCTCCCCTAAAGCCTCTGTGCCAAGTCTCAGCAGCTTGCGCTGCTCCGAAATCCCAAATGCCACCACCCCGCACGTGCCAGAGGGGCACCAGGGCACTCCCGAGCCTGCCCCTCACGAGCAAGGGGCCAGGACCTTCCCTGGAAGGCCTGGCCCCCACCTTCCCAGCTCCTTCGGGCCGGACGCTCCAGGTCCCCCAGCACCTCCTGCGGCCGAGGGGCTCGTGGGGACAGCGGGGAGCCAGCAGGCACAGAGCCACCTGCCACAATCAGCCCCACGTTTTCGGGGCTGTCTGGCCATGAAGGAGCCTGGCAAGCAGGGCAGGGCCCGGGCACCCTCTCGCCGGTGTGTGCCTGCTCCCTAACGGGGTTTGTTCGCATCCCTGCTCCCGGGAATTGTGTGCAGGGTCCGGGTAAAACAACCCCGGCCCTCGGCAGGGAGCCTCCAGCACAAGTGGTCTGCACAAACGCCCTGGCAGAACTCCGGTGCTTTTTCCAGCAGTCATGGAAGTTGTGCAGGACAGGAGCCAACTCCCATCTCTTTTAGCATCCACTTATTCCCCACGCCAAAGCTTTTTGGAAACCCTTAACTGGTAGCTTTGAAGCGTTTGGAAAAAAATCGGTTTCCCCTCCTCATTGATGTACTGTCTCTTTTTTCTGCCAAAACCCACAATTTTTTTTGCCAAAATAAAAACCCACTAGTGTGTGAAAGCAGAGCTCATCCCCCAGGGAGGGCAGAGCTAGCAAGTAAGAGCTGACAGAAATAGAAAAGCTTCCAGGAAATAATATCTTCAGTGCTGTTTTATCTGCTCCATCATCCTGCAGTCAGGAGAGATTTTACCAGGGTCCAGATGAGCCCAATTAAAGCTTTCTGATTTCCACAGGCCTCTCCAGAAAAGATCTGGTGTACAGAAGTCACGGAGACCTCGTGGAGACTCTGTTGGTGCTCGCTCCCTCCTCTGGTGACAGTGACAAGCCTGGCTGCGATTTGCTGTGCCACACACTGGGGCTTGTTCCAGGCCCCACCCTGTCCTCAGGAGCATGGAGGTGTCCACCAGACCATCAAATACCTGCAAGAAATCCATCAGCTGTCTGCAGCTCCTTGGGGAGGGACAGCAGACCCTTCCTGCCGGGTTTGCAGAGCAGGGCGGGCAGGATTGACCCTACCTGGCTGGAACTTGGGGCTGAGAAAGCAAACCCACTAAGGACATCCAGCTCCCCAAGGCCCAGCAGGGCTCACCAAGGTTTTTTCACCAAGGGGGCAGAAGGGAAAACCCCGAAACAAAGCCCCTTCCACGGAATCAGAGGCAGGGTCACCTCCCCGGTGATTGGAGGGCTCCATGCAAAGGGGTGACTTTCTGGGAGGGGGAGTGGGGCCACGGGGACCCTCACTGCCCTCCTGCCCCGCTGCGGGTGTGCAGGAGGGTGACACCAGCCTGGGGACGTCCCAGCCAGCCCAGCAAGTGATGCACATCACCCAGTCCCCCCGACACCAGGCCGGGAAATCTCCAGCTCCCAGCCTCAGTTTTCAATTAACCTTTCCCACAGGGACACCCCCAGGCTTCCAGCTTCTCCCCGAGCAGGCACTGGGAAAAACCTGACAAATCTGACTCACAGATGCTGCTGGCCTGATCTTAGAGGGTGCCAAGCGTGCCCCCCGTGCCTGGTGCTCAGCCCAGGGGGATGAACCCCCTCTCCACGGCAGCTTTCCACCCTGGAAGAGGCTCTCTGGGGAGACGGGCAGCAGGCTGGGCTGGGAAAGTCCCGCTAGGACACGTGTGTTCCTTTATGGCTCCAAAGGGAACGTTTCTCATTATCTCTCCTCGCAATTTAATTAATCTGCATTCAGTAATGAACCTTGAAATTTCAATTAAAAACATCATTACTAATCAGGACAGGATTCAAAGCAGTCGAGGGCTCTCGGTAGCTGTGCAGCGGCAGGAAGCCGGGGTCTGTGTGCTCCCATCTCTCCATTTCGGGCACCCTCGGGGTCTGTGTGCTCCCATCTCTCCATGTCGGACACCCTCGGGGTCTGTGTGCTCTCCATTTCGGACACCCTCGGGGTTTGTGTGCTCCCATCTCTCCATGTCGGGCACCCTCGGGGTCTGTGTGCTCCCATCTCTCCATGTCGGACACCCTCGGGGTCTGTGTGCTCTCCATGTCGGACACCCTCGGGGTCTGTGTGCTCCCATCTCTCCATGTCGGACACCCTCGGGGTCTGTGTGCTCCCATCTCTCCATTTCGGACACCCTGGTGCCTCTCCCCTGGCGCTGGCAAACCCCGGGAGGCGCGGGAGACACGGCTGGAGCTCGCCTCTCTGCGGAAAACCCCGGGGCTCCAAAATAAACCCGGAGAAGGGGAGTCACCCAGAAAACCAGCCGAATAAATACCAGCGCCGCCGTCCCTCCCGCATCGTCCAGCGATTACAATCTGGGGAAGGGAGCTCTGCGTCTCCTCAGCCCATCAACCAGGCCCGGGCGGCTGGCAGCACATCACAGGAGCCCCAGGAATGTCAGGATAACCTGACCCGAACGAGGCATCCCTCCCCGAGCCCCAACAGATCCTCCTCCGGCCGGGTGGATGCGGCTGGTCACGCCCTGCTGCTCCCGAGCATTGTCCTTCCAGTGCCAGCGCTGGAGCTGCTCTCCCGTGCCTGTAAATCCTGGGGCACGGAGGGAACGCAGCCCTTCCCCTGGCTCCAGTAAAACCTGGAGCGTGGCCGTAAATCCGCGGAAGAAATAGCGAAAGTAAGCACGGTGGGAAGGGGCGAAAGAGGAATGAGTCCTGTGTAGCTGCCCGTGTTCTCTAGAATGGAAGAGAATAATAAATACATTCGCTGGAAGAGAATAAAAGTAACGTTTTTGGTTTGTTTGGGAGGAAAGCTACGCCCCCAGCAAGGCTGCAGGAGGATGAGGAAAGCTCGGGGGGCAGGAGACGCGGGGATGCCAAATGTCCCGGCAGCGCAACTTTCGCGGGGAAAAGCAGAGGAAGGCAAAGCTGCGTTTTTCAGCCGCTCCCCCAGCCTTTGGGCTGTGGTTTTCCTTGCGCTGCAGGTGTGTCATTGCCCAGATCCACGGCCCCACGCTGACTGCAGCCCTCTGTAAATCCCGGCAGGCTGAGTTATCCCGGCCAGGAGGGATCCGCGGGACGCTGCTCCCCCGGTGCCAGCCCTGCGCCAGCCCAAAGCCCTTTCCGACCACTGAACTCCCACGGGGGAGCACAGGCACAGGAATTACTCCCTGAGGCCCCTGCACAAACAGGAGCACGGAGAGAGGATGGAATTTTGAGCACAGCTCTGCGGAGTGCGGGTAGAAGCTCCATCGTCCCAGCTGCCTCTCCGAGGACATGGGAAAGGGTAGATGGCAGCTCTGGGATAAAACCCCTCTTAGTCCACGCGCTGTTTCTGAAGGCTGGCCAGCCTGCAGCTGGGATAATTAGATTTAAGCCGCAGAGGTAAAGCTCACAGGATGAATTATTAATCACAGGTTGCTTGCCCAGGACCAAGTGAGAAAGGAGGGAGCATTCCAAAAGCTCCAAGAGGCAGCAGCTGGGCAGCGTTTCTGCTGCTTTACCGAAAGATGAGGGGCAAGCGCAGGCACCCCGCAGCTCCAGGATGTTCTCCTCATTCCCTGCCCTGCTCCCCAGGTTAAAACTGGGATGGGGAGATGTCCCCTTCACGTGCAGTGCACTGCACGGGCCCGGAGTGACAGGACAAGGGGAATGGCTTTAAGCTGAAGGAGGGGAGGTTATGGTTGGATTTTGGGGACAAATTCTTCCCACAGGGTGCCCAGAGCAGCTGTGGCTGCCCCTGGATCCCTGGCAGTGCCCAAGGCCAGGTTGGATGGGGCTTGGAGCAGCCTGGGATGGTGGAAGGTGTCCCTGCCCGTGGCAGGGGTGGAACGGGACAGGCTTTGAGTCCCTTCCCACCCAAACCACTCCATGACGACCAGCACGGTCCTGCCATGGCTGTGGAGAGAGCAGGTGCTTCCCCAGCATCTCCCCAAAAATCCCAACCAGCACACACTGAACCCTGGGGGGTTCAGTCAGTGCAAGGGGGTGGTTCTAAGCCTCTTTTGGGGCCTCTCTAGCTGCTTTGTGCCTTCGGTTGTGGCCGTGTTTCCCCAGGGCCTGCCCACCCTTTCAGTGAGCCTGGCTGGGCTCGGGGCTCAGAGATGTTCCCTGGCACGGAGCGCTGGGGTAATTTTCTGTGGGGCCCACACCCAGGATTATGGCTTTGAAAAAGGAGGAAACGCTGGAGCTTGGCTCAAAGGAACACACTAATTACCTGAGCAGGGAAAAAAGAGCCTTTTCTTTCCTGGTAGAAGGCATCTGATAAAAGCCTGAGACCAGTGGTATTTATATTAGCAGATTTTACATCCTCCTCGTGTGTACTTGGACTGTGAGATATAAATCAAAGCAGGGGTTCATTCCAAGAACAGTTTATTTTTATCAGAGAAGTATGTGCTGGCAGACCAGATATTGGTATGTTGATTCTGTTGGTTAGGTGTGATTTATAATAGTTCCTATTGTTTTATGGTGTGCTCCACTGAATTTATCCGACTCGTGGGTTTAGGGTTTTCTTTGTTTTGCTCCATTTAATGTATATTTTCTTACGGGTGGTTTTGCATTTCAGTGGTTGGCTGCAGTCTTGGAGCACTTTAATGCGAAGGAAGAGCCTAAAACCATGAAAACAAATCCTGAATGGGTTTGCAATCAAGCATCTCCCTCTCTAAATGGATCCGTGCGAGGTGGAGAGCGAAGCAGCACAGAGTGCTTCTCAATCCCTCAGTGCTCCTGAAGCGAATCCTCAGCAGAGTTTGGGAAGCAGCTGCATCCCTGGGAGCATCCAGAGCTGGGAGTTCCCAGGAGGCACCTGCAGCAGGGGAGGTGAAACCACAGAGCCACGGGATGTGCCGGGCTGGAAGGGCCCCACAGGGCTCATCGAGCCCGGCTCGTGGCCCTGCACATCCCAGGCATCCCAATGTGCTGGCACTGGCAGGCTCGGGAGCCTCTGTTCGGCTGGTTTGGCACGAGATTCCATTAAAATTATCCCCCTGCAATATTTCCTCACCCAGAGGAAAATCCCGTGGGGCGAAGGGATGTGGCTGAGAGGAGAGGGCGGGAAGCACCGCCTGCCTCCAGAGCAGCCTCACCTCAGGCGTCCCTCAGATGTTCCTTAACATCCCTTCCAGCCCATCCATGGCCCTGTGCATGACCAGGAAGGGAGCAGCCCAGGAAAAGGCTGAATCCACAGCTCTGCGCCCAGGCGTGCCCAGCATCCCCTCCGCTCTCCCTGCCGCCCGTAACCAGGGTCCTTGGAAAGCTCTGCAGAGGAATTTCAGGAATTCCAGCAATTCCCTAAGCCCGGGCTCTGCTGGCAGCTCCGTGGCAAGGAGAGCGTGCCCTGCGCTGGGCTGTTCCTTAGATCGCTGCCTGCGGCTGGTAATTAAAGCTGGGAACGGGAGGGAAGATTAAAAAAAACCCCAACAGAAAAATCACCTTCTTCAAGATTTATGAGAATATAAACTCGGAGCTGAGCTGTTCCTATCAGCACCTATGGGGCCCAAGGGACAGCTTTGCCTTAATGCAGAGTCGGATGTTCGTCCCGGTGATGGATCCCGAAGGCGAGCGGGGAGCTCGAAGCTCCAGGAGGAGCGCGCAGGAGCCTCGAGGCTGCCAGCTTGGGGGCTCGGGCTCTGGTTTCCCCAAAGCCTCTCCAGCTGGTGGGGGCCAGTGATGTCCCCCAGCCCTGGCCAGGGGGAGGCTGGGCAAGGGGCAGGTGGGCAGCAAGGTCTGAGCCACCCCCCAAAGCCACCCCAAAAAGCCACGAGGGCCCTTCTCCCAGCACCACCCGTCCCACCAGGGAGGGCTTTGCTGCCCTGGGGGGGTCTGAGATGCATCCTGGGCTCCGCCCTGGCAGGGCTTTGCTGCTGTTCCATCCTCCCTGCTCCCCCTCAAACCCTTTAATTCCAGAGCTCCCTGGTGAAGGCATCCATCAGGGAGGCCACAAGGATCGTGGCCCTGCTCTGATGAGGGATTTGTTGCTTGGGGAGAGCAAGGAAGAGCAGTGCTTGGGGCTGTGCTGCCCCAAGGACCCCAAAGCCGTGGCCAGGAGGAATCCCATCAGCAGGCAGCCCAGAACCTTTCATCCCTGCATCAAAAGGAAAGGTAAAATAAATAAACGAGTGACAGCAGCGCCAAGGAGAGTCTTTGGGAGGAATCTTTTAAAATACAAAAATGGGAGCATCCAACCTGAAGGCTCCGTATCCGCTCTGGAGCCGAAGCTCCTGCAAAGTTCCTGTAAAAGCAAGGAGAGCCTTTCCCATTTCGGGTTTGCATCCCTCCACGGGCAGCCCGCCCGCCCCTCGGAGTGAGCCCCAACTTCACGGAGGAAAGAGCCACATCCATTCCAGTTAAGGTAATCTCCTGCCTTAATAATTCATGGGCTGCTTTCAGGAGAGCTCGGAGCTGCGGGGAAAGCTGAAAGCCTCGGTGCACATCTGTCAGCAGCACCAATCAGTGCCTACCTCTAGGAAAGAATAAAAATCAGTGAAAGCATTTTGATTAAGCGACGGGGTCAAGTCATGGCTCCTGCCAAGCTACAGGAATCACATCTGGCTTATTTACACATCCTTCCTCCCCTGAAGTCACACAATAAAAGCATCATCCTGAAAAGAAGAGGAAGATCTTAAGCTGAAAGCCGTGCTACCTGAGAAATACACTTTAAAAATGCACTTTTAACTCCAGAGTGCCTTGTGGAGATTGTTCCCAAGGAGTTGTCCTTCCAGGGAAATGTCTCCCTGGATGGCGTGCTTGCCTGCTTCCATATTGATTACCCTCATTCCACTCTTTACTTCTCCTAATTGCATTAGTGCTGGTGGATATTATTCCTGGGGGGGGGGCTTGGATTCGTTGATTCACCTGGCAGAGCCTAAAAGCCACAGCTGGGAGGCCGTGCCATGGCAGAGCTCACGGGGGTTCATCTGCAGCACGTCTGACCCTTTGCTCTTCAAAGATTCACCCCTTGCTGTGAAAAGGCCAGGCTGGACAGGGCTTGGAGCAGCCTGGCCCAGTGGAAGGCCCATGGCAGGGGGAGGAACGGGGTGAGCTCTAAGCTCCCTCCCAACCCAAACCAGGCGGTGATTCCTCGCTGAGGACGCACCTCTGCTGATGAGAAGGTGCCGGTTTCTCCCCTCCTAGCCCCGACACTCCTCTTTTCGTTTTCTCACCACGCCCACCCCTTTTCTTTCCACACACCTTTCCCATTTTACAAGGAGCTCTGGCTTTCGGCGAGGTTTTGCAATGCTTTATGAGCCTGGGCTGATTTAACAGCCTGCTCAGAGATGACTGAGGGATGGAGACAGGCATCTGCCTTGGAGAGGGAAAACTCCTGTAAACCAGCTGCTGGCTGTTTGAGAGGCTGGCCCGAGCACCCTCCAGACACAGGCGTGGCCTGACACACCATCGGGGCTCTGGGGTCCGTATTCCAGGGGTCAGGAAGATCCCAGGTGACGGTCCCAGAGGATGTTGGCTGTGAAATGCAAGCAGCCCACAGCTGCTGCAGCAGCCAGCGCAGTGGCACAGGCAGAGCGGCCTTTGAAGTTCACGGGAACTCCTCTGAGATCCTCCCAGGAGGTTTTCCCCGTCAAGATCCATCTCCCAGAGTCCCTGCCCGAGGAGGAATGCCACGCTCCTACAAATCTCCCAAGCTCCCAGCCTCCGAGACCTCGACTGCTGTCTGCTAGCCCCTGATTTCCCAGCCGGCGTGGGATGTGTGGAAGCAGCGCGTCGTGGCACCGGGATAATTGTGTCTAATTACACCGAAAGCCTCCACGAAGCTCTCAGTGTGGCTCTGACTCCGTGTCACACTCGCAGACACTGTACTTTTATTTCAGGCAGCAGAGAATAATCCTGCAGTCAATTACTCCCACTTTCGGCCTTTGTGCACTGCCAGGTATTTCAGACAGCATGAAAGACACTCTTAAAATATTCTGAATGACTGCTCCAGGCTGTTGCGAGCAGGCACTTAATACAATGCCTGGCAAAAAAAAATAAATCTCTCTTTTCACCGAAGGAGTCAGTGGGCTGCAGCCGTGATGAGGCGGGAGCTGATCCTGCACAGCCCGTGGGGCTGGGGAGCGAGGGGGCTCAGCACCACGGGTTGGTGCTGCTGGAGCAGCATCCGCTGGCACTGCGCGGTTCAGGGCTACACCCAAGCAGTCAAGTGATGCTCCTTTCTAATTTCACCTGCAGCAGAGGCAGAAAAAGAGCCAGGAAAGGAGCAAATAGCTCAGAGGCACCCAGGGCCAGAGCGGGGAGGAGCAGGATGCTGCAGCAACAGCTCCGATAAACCCTGATTTTTATTTTTCCAGGCAGCTAAAATCACTGATTTCCTCTCCCAGCAAAGGCAAGGAGACACCAACCCCCCGCAGGACAAGCAAGGAACAAATGCAGAGGCACAAATGGCTGTTTTAGCAGAAGATGCAGCTCTAGCTGGCCGCTTTGGCACCTGCACTCCAGCCACGCTGCTGCGAGCCAGCGGAGATGGTGCGGCCACCTCTCTGCAACCAAATCAACCGAGGCTGCCCGAGCCTCCCGCCCGGTGCTCTCTGCACTGATCCCCACTGCTTCACCACCTGCTGCAGGCACAGATGTCCCAAAGCCGGGATGGGGATGCAGGAGGCTGGGACTGGTCACACAGTAGCTGCCAAACCTCCCCTTTCAGACCCGACACCTTTTCCTATCTGTCAGTGGTGAGGAGAGGGACCGAGCACGTGGGGTCTTGAACCCCAGCCAGGGGCAGGTCCGACCCCCAATTATCCTTCAGCCCCCACCCCGCAAACACGCGGTGAGAAGTTCCAGAAGGTCAGCAGCAAATGAGGCCTTTCCTTTTGAAAGGAGGTGGGAAATTTCAGAGGCCTTTCAAAGCGGGCAGAAAACGCCTACTTTGAAATGCCTCCTGCCATCACTTAGAAGAAAATGCTGAAGTGTCAGCTCCGTGGCCGGCTGTGCAGATAACCTCTCACGCCATCAAAAACTTCTGCCTCCCACCCCAGGGTGCTATAAATAGCTGTGTGCACAATTAGCAGGTTTCAGGCCAATCTACAGAAAATCATAATCCACGTAAAATCGATAGGATCGGCTTTCCCAGCTGCAACAGCAAAGGTCAGAGGGAGATCAAAGCAGCAGGAGATACGGCCCCTGGGATGGGTGGCAGTGGCAGCTCTGCCGCTGGCAATGCTCCGGGGTGCCTCTGCTTCCATGGGGTGATCCCGTGGCTGTGGGTGCAGGGCAGCACCTCCCCAGCAGCCCGCACCACCCCGCTGCAGGGGCACACGCGTTGCCCCGATTGAAAACGCGCGGTAGCCACCGTGGCTGAGGCTCCCAGCCGTGCATTTCGTGTTTGACCAGAGAGAATCTATTAGCTGCCTCTCCAGCTGGCCGCTGCCCCAGAGCTGGGAGGACACAACCTGACAAGGAGTGCTCTCCTTTCTCACCCCTGCAGCACCCAGGACATGCAAAACTGACTTCACAAGGCAGAGTTTGCCTCAGCCTTAAGTTTGGGGACTAGAAGCACGGATGGAGGCTGAATCATAGAAACACAGAACGGTTTGTGTTGGGAGGGACCTCAAAGCCCACCCAGTGCCACCCCCTGCCATGGGCAGGGACACCTTCCACTGTCCCAGGTTGCTCCGAGCCCTGTCCAGCCTGGCCTGGAACACTTCCAGGGATCCAGGGGCAGCCACAGCTGCTCTTTCTGGTGAACCCCAGTGCCAGGTAGCTGGGCCTCAAGGAGTTTCTTTCTGTAGTCATTCCAAGGATGAGCAATGTAGATTTGGCTCAGGAGAGCCTCAGGAATTTATGTGCTTTGAATTCCCCTCACAGCTCTTTCTGTCTTGCGTCACCAGGTCATAAACTGTGCGGGCAGCACTGAGCTGCTCTGGGTTTGGCGCTGCTGGAGATCACCCGCGTGATCCAACGGCACCGGGCCCTCTCGGGGCAGACACAGCGCCCACAGCCGGGTAACCAGAGCCAGCCTGGCCCTGCAGCTGCACCAGAGCACCTGGGGTCAGCCCCTGAGGTGAGGCAGCTTGTTCCCACAGGCCACGTTACTGCTCCGTGGCCTCCTCTGGGCTCACTCCAGCAGCTCCACGTTCTCCTGATGTTGTTCCCCAGGGCTGGGGCAGCTCTGCAGCTGGGGTCTCACCTGAGTGGGGCAGAGGGGCAGAGCCCCCCCTCTCCTGCTGCCCATGCTGTGGGATCAGCCCGGGACATGGCTGGTTTCTGGAGGCCAGCACACGTGGCCAGGGCATGTCCAGCACCCCCAGGTCCCTCCTGGCAGGGCTGCTCTCAATCCCTTCATCCCCCATCTCCTACTGATCCCGGGGATGGCCCCAAACCCCCGGTGAACTCTCCGTACATGGGAGAGACCAGTGCAGGCCTGGCCTATTCTTCCTCTTAAATCTTGGCTGGGACGGGGAGACGGAGCCTCAGATGCTGGGCAGGGAGGAGAGGGGAGCACTCGGGCAGCTCCTGAGCAGCCTCTGCAGCGTGCTGGCTTGCTCTGGGGTGCGTGCTCCAGATCGGAGCGCGTTCCCGACGCGCCCGGCAAGGACCGCGGCGGTGGAGGTGGAGGCAGCGGCGCTCAGCCCACGCTCCGCTCAGAGTCCATCAGAGCCGTCGTTCTGCGTGAGAAAAAGAAGGAAAGCGCGTTCAAAATAAAAGGGAATGGTTCCAGGCATGCCTTTTCCCCTGCCCGAGATGGCTGGGATGGGCCTGCCCACCGCGCCAGGCCGTTTGGGCGGCTCGTTGCTCTCGGGGCCGTGCAGGAGCTCGCCCTGCCAGCGCTTCCTTCCGGGCAGAACTTCCCTTTACAAATGTCTTGGAGGGAATTGTTTCCCCGGGAGCTCTCCCACTGGTTTGACGCGGAAAGCCTGGCACGTGCTTTTTCAGGGGGGGACGCTCATCATTGGAAGCCACTGGGCTTGCGGAGGTGAGAGCCCAAAAGCAGGAGAGAAAAGGCCCTGCCTAGGGAAACACATCAGGATGGGATTATTTCCAGGGCAGGCGAGGATCCTTCAAGTTTCCATCCCCCAAAAGCCAGAGGACTTTGCTGTGTCACCTGCGAGCGCTTTGGAGGTGGCGGATGTCTGTGCAAAGCTGTTCTCCACCAAGGATCCACGCAGAGCTCGTTGATAATCAGCTGCTTTATTCTGGGGGGAAGGGTCTCTTTTGGTGCTCCAACCACACCAGATTCACCCTTCTCTTTCCACATCTTTAATCTTCTAAAAAGGCCGTTTTCCCTTCGAGTATCTCCATCCCCTTCCACCCAAAAATGTATCAACCTATGGGCTAATGAGCAATTAACGCATTGGAATGCTGCAGTTGGCTCCTCTTCGCATCAGCATCACTCACAACAGAAGGCACGTGAGCCTGTCCATTTAAAGGCAGGCTATTACCTCTTTTTCTGCTGCTTGCTGGTTTTTTCGGGTGGACAAAATGAGCTCGGCCTCATTTCTGACCTTGGCGTGGGCGCGTCTCAGCGGAGCGTTGCATGAGAGGGGCGGCCCACAATCAGAGGGAGCAGGTGCCTGTTCTCTGGCCAGAAGGAATTACCAGGAGAGACCTGAGCCTTTGATACTTGGAATAAATGGTCACGCAGAAACTCGAGCGCAGAGGAGTTCACGGAGAGCAAAGAGCAAAACGCTTTTTTCTGGTGTCACGATCGGGCACAGCGATGCTGAGCGCTCCAGGAGCTGCCACCCTCTTGCCAGGAGCTGCTGGGAGGCTCTGGCTGAAAGCAGGCCGTGAGGAGGTGTGCAGACTCATGATGGAGGCTTGGGGAGTGGAAAATGAGGTTCCCTCACTTGTCTGAGGTTTGTCTGGTCGTGGGCAGTCACAAACTTCCCAACGCTCTGGTGTTTTGTGTGTTCCGTGCTGGGAGAGGCAGCATGGCAGACTGCTAAGGTCATGAGGGGAGGCACCAGAGCTGGGTGTTCCTTTTCCTAGACCAGACTTTCTCCAAGGGACCTTTTGGTGCTCCCAGAATTTGGTTGTTCACCAAGGGGGTTGAAGCCCCTCGGTGGAGTGACAGTGAGATTCTCTTAACACAGCTTCTCCAGACCGCTGGGACAGTGGGAAGGTGCCATTTGGGAAGGCACCGGTGTGGCTTTGCAGCTGAAATCTGGCTTCCAAAAGGCAGATTTTAATCACTCAACATTTGGAGACAGCAGACGCGACACTGCAGGCCAGGTCCTCCAGCTGCGAGACGTCCAGGTGAGCACCTCGGCGTCACCTTGCCGAGGGGTGACAGAGGATTCCGGGCAGTGCCTGCAGTTTACACAGCAGGAAGAAGGAGGATCGTGCTGTGCATGCCCGGTCCTGTGCTCCTGGATCCCAGACTGGAAATGTCCATGACAACACGAGGCAAACACCGCAGCAAATACGCAAACACGTCTGTGCTCTGCCGAGTACTGCACAGAGCAGGGAAAACGTGGAACCCTGGTGGCACTTTTCACCAGGGGCTCCTGAAACTCAGGGAAGCCTGCTCTTCCACTGTGGGTAGGCTGGGAGCCTGCAGATCTAAAGAGAGTGGGGACAGCTGCTGTGGGGTACAAATTCTGTTTTAAGTGTTCAGTGCGGGGAGGAGATTTGCCAGTCTCTATATTCCTCCCATTCATCAGCTTGGAAACGTGACCTCTTACAGGAAAACTTGGAAATGCAATTGCTTCAACAGAAAAAAAAAAAAAAGAGAGAGGGGAAAAAAAAGGAAAAAAACAAAGCCAAAGAGAAACCAAACAACAAAAAAAAAAAAAATCACAGAGCCATTTATTACCATGAGCCATCTCTTCAAAATGTGGGTGTTCAGCACCTGGCAGCCTATTTTCCAGGGACATACAGCAGCACAAGGCAGGATTGGCTCTGGAGCCACTCGAAGAGAAGTGTCAGGACCAGGCTGCTCAGCAAAAAGGGAGAAGAGAAAGGAGAAAATGACGGGGAAGAATGGCAGGGCGTCTAACACTTTGCATCTAATGCCTCCACATGGCTGCAAGTGCCGTGGCAATTTGGCCCCGATAACACGGATGGAGGGATGTTGCTAACATATTGCTTCCTTGTCAAATGTCTCACTGGTTTTGCAGCCAAGTCTCCTGCCAGCGAGGCCGCAGCAGCGCCTCTCCGCTACTTTCATATGCAAAGAGCTTGTTAACTCAATTGCCAATAAAATTCTAGTGGGTGGAGAGGAGGACATCTGCCTGTCTAGTCCTGTGCTTGCCAACATGGTTCTTTTATTCCTCCAGAAGCCGCGAGCTCCGACTCGAGCTGGTATTTTGACAAGCATTTCTGTTTTCCTGACACAATGGGCAAAGCGGGCGCAGCTCTTGCGTGCCACTCGGAATATGTTTTCGGCGCCGCGATTTGCATCCCTCCCCGGAGGCGCGGCGCGGCGCGAGCAGCTTGGCCCGTGGGGTTTGGTCTGGCGTGGAGACGCGCCGCCTCTCTGGGAGCGACCGCGCGAGGACAGCGTGGGGAGGGCGCTCGGCGGGGCTCGGAGGGGCTCGGGCTGCTGGGAGAGGCCTTGGAGGAGGCAGGAGAAGGGATGGGGATGGAGCTGAGGCAAGCGAGTTGTCGCATCAGGAACCAGTTTGTGTTAACGACACAACTTGGGGCTGCTGCCGCCCCAGGGGCCCGGCTAAGCCGGGCTGCAGCCCCCTGAGGATGCTCCTCCGGAGAAAAGGGGGCTGATGGGGCATCTGTGCTCCTGGCACGGCGGCAAATCCGCCCTCGAGCGAAATTGCAGCTGGAAACGAAAGGTATCCAACGACTGGAGGTGGCAGCCTGGCCACCAGGAGTGGGCTAGGTGGGCTTCATCTCCTGGGACTCCTGACCAGGCACCAGGATTCTCCCAGTGCTTCCCAGGCCTAAATTCCGGGTAATCTCTGCTTTCCCGGCTGAGGATGAGCCTCCCCCTTTGCCACGTGGTTCAGCCTGCCAGAGGAGGCCGAGCAGCCGCAGGGATTTCTGTGGGAAAGGTTTCGGCACGTCAGACTGTACAGATGGCCAGAGCCAGAGTCTCTCAGGTACCACGCAGGGCACAACCAGCTCTCCTCCATCCTCCTCTTCCCCCGCCTCGTCCTGCGTGCCAGCCCTGCTGCCAAGCCTCATAAATTATCCCTCAGCTCTCTGAGCGCTGCACCACGGAGGGTGGGGAACCACGGTCCAACTGCTCCTGCAGCTGCCCAAGGGCACAGCAGCCACACTGCTGCTCTGCCTTCCCACCCCAGAACCGGACCCCTCCCCTGGGGGGGACCATGGACCTAAAGGACAGCTAATTTCACGCCTTTTAAAGCAGATTCCCTTCAGCACAAAAAGAAAAATAACATAGAAGTTTCTTATCTCTCTGGGGAATGTCTTGAGACTGGAGCTGTTTTATTATCTGGGTTAGTTTGACATCCGAGAGGAGAAGATTGTGATCTGAAATCTGCAACGAGAAGGGGGTTAGTCAATGTCCTTCCCCACCTTCATAAATAAATGACCACAAAGAGATACGTGTCACTTTGTTTTCCTTTACTGGGCTGAAGGTTCATCTGCAGAACAAAAGATCAGGAATTTATTGTCTTGTTAACTGTCTGGAGGCTTTTAATAAGGTGCTGTGTTACTCTGACCATCTTACCATTCTGTAATTTGATTACCCAGACATTCTGGCTCTTAATTGATAATTAATTTGAATAACGTGCAAAGAATTGAATGATGGAAGGGAGAAAGAGAAGCAGATGGTTGGTCTATGCAGCTAGAAAACATTGAACGGGGGAAAAAAACCATCGCATTTGGAGCACAACAATATACTTTGTTCATCTGGGGGAAGAGACAATGGCATATGTTGTGGCTCGTGCCTTCAAACTTCTGCCCTGGTAACAGAAAGGAAGGGAAAGATGCCGCGACAGCAGCACGGAAAGGCGGATGGCGAAGCGTGTGAGGACCGGAGAGCCGGCAGATGTGAAATCTGGCACTGCCTGCCCCGGGAAGGAGAGATTCGGGCCACGCCGTTCGTCGGACGTGGTGCTGGCGTGGACAATCTCAAATTCCCATTCTCCTTTCGTGTGCAAAGCGGCCGGAGACAGGGAGCTGCAGAGCTGCGGCATCCGGGGCTCTGCGGGGCGGTTTGGGAGGCAGCTGTGCATTTCACGTTCTCAGATTAATGCCTTGCCTCCGAGTACGTTACCAAGAAGATCCAGCTCCGGGAAAAGGAGAGCAGGGAAAATGGCACTGAAATGCCACCGTTTTCCTTCCCCCCCTGCAACACCACTCCCTAGAGCCTCGCTGCCCCTCCCAGCTCCTTCTTCCCAGCCTCAGAATTCCCACCAGCCAACAGACCTCTGGGTAGGACACGGTGAAGGACACCAGTCCCTGCCACGGCCTGTGCTCAGCAGCTCATTCCAGCCTCCTGATCAGGTGTTTCCCGAGCCATGGCCTCCAGAGCTCTTCCCTCTGGGGTTTCTGGCCATCACACGGCTGAGCCTCCTGCAACGATGAGCTTTATGGCAGCATCTTTTCCTGGAACCTACACCCGCCTTTTTTTTTTTCAGTTTTCTTTTTTTCCTTTCTGAAGGGATGTTACTTCAACGCATTCTTTCCTCCTTCAGGGACAGGCCATACTCATGGAGACAGCAGAGAGAGTCATGGCTGGAGGTAACTCAGACTGCAGGAGGGAAACAGGAACAAACGAGCAATGCATTTTCTCCCATCCACCCACGGATGTCAGAGGCCCGGAGCCCTTACATCACTGGGAAGATGAATCAGGAGCCCACAGATGCGTTTGCTTTATTCCACGGACAGTGCCACACTGCTTCTGGGTCTGAAAGCAGCAAAGCTCTCTGCAGGCTGCTCTTCCCTTCCTTCCTCCGAGCTAAGTCACCTTTTGCACGTGGAGGACGTGCAGGAGGACTTATCCCAGCACCCTTATGTCCAAACCAGTGCTCGATCCCTGCTCGTGAGCTGGGATTTCCAAAGGGGCCCAGCCGAGGTGAGTGGGCTGGGAAGGGAATGCCCAAGGTCAAACCTCAAACACAATTCATTTTAGTAGGGCCCACAGAAATCCTTCCTTCCATTTTTTCCGGCTTTCCAACCCCTCCAGCGGAGTAAGGAACCAAAAAAAAAAAACAAAAACCTGATTAAAGAGGCTCTCATCGATGCAAATGGATTGCAACGGTTTTTAAAAGAGTTAAATTTGCAGCCTGAACTACTTGGCAGAATCTCTGAAATCATTATTCTTTTATTCATAGCAGTAATAAATAATAATAAACCTAAACATCCCAATGGTCCCCACACCTCCTGCATCTCCCTAGCTGCAGATCTCAAACATGAATAATAATTACAGCTTATCAAATCAGCCCATGATTAGAGACAACAGAAAGACATTTCATATTGTTAACTTCCTCGCACAAGAGGAGGAAAAAAAAATCAGGTCATAGGGGTATTAAAAATTTATATCATAGCATTTGACTTGACTCATCCCTTAAAAAGGAAGAAAAAGCCAGCATGTATTATGTATTTAGGCAATTCCTTTTAAACCCTCTCCCGAATGAGCGCAAGATAGGCCAATAACTCCAGAGATGGATGGCTCCATCCAGCCTGCGTGCATATTTTATACACACGCACACGTGCAGACACTCAGCGGGCACTCACACCTATATAAAAAATCATGTACGTACACAGAGAGAGGTATAAATCTATTTATAGCCCTCAGCTGAAGGCAGATGCAGAGCTAATGTTAAAAAAAAAAAAAAAAAACCCCATGCAGAGATAGCATCTTATTTAAATCTGGCAGCTTTAGAAGAGCAACTTTTTTGCCAATTTTTTGCGGAGTCGCAGCAACCTCAGCAGAGCTTGGTTCATTAGCTGCCTGATTCCTGTTTGTGTTTGCTGCTCGTGTTGTTTGTTTCTCTTTCCTTGGGTCATTTTTCTGGCTTTCGTGGGCCAGAAAATACCTTGACAAGGGAAAAAAGCAAGTCCTTGATGCCGTGGAGCACAGAGGAAGGAGTGGAATAAATCAAGTCAAGCGAGAGGCTGAATTCTCATCTCATCTCTCAGGAGATCAGGAGATGGAACCAGCTCCTTCTTGGATGGTTTTCGGGACCCACATCGTGCCCTGTTCACCTGCTGGGGCTGCAGATTTGCACTGGGCAGGGGAGCCCTGCAGAGCCGGGGTCCCTGTGCGCAGGTTCCATCCCATCCCACCCCACCCCATCCCATCCCATCCCATCCCATCCCATCCCATCCCACCCCATCNGCTGCCCCAAAATGGCCTTCTGAAAAGACGGAGAAGTTCCAGTCAGTGTGGGCAGGTGAGTGGCAGAGCTGGGTCACAGGGCCAGTGATTGCAGTCAGCTTGGCCCCATCCCATCCCATCCCATCCCATCCCATCCCATCCCATCCCATCCCATCCCATCCCATCCCATCCCATCCCATCCCCTGTCCTGCCAAAGATGTGCTGGAGCACGTGCCCAGTTCAAGGGGAAAATGAGCAATTTCAGTCAAATTGGCTGCCTTGATCTTGGTGCCCACTCCAGCTGATGGAAGAAGAGGCCTCCAAATCTCTCTGGATGCCTCCTGGTCCCTCAGATCCTGGCTCAGAGTTTTCCCCAGCCCATTATAACTGTTCTAAAACCCAACCAGAATTCTCACACCGCTCAGAAAAATCCTTCCACATGTTTCATTGCAAAAATTCCCTTTTTATGAGAGACGTGGTTCCGTGTCCAAGGGTGTCAGCGCCACATCTCTCCAAAATGCTGCTGGAAGTCCTGGAAAGGCAGAGCCCGCAGAGTGCTGCAGCAAATGTCTCTGTGCACATGCCCTGGCACCAGCCTGCTCTTTTCAGGAGAGGTCAGCACATTTACATAGATGCTTTAATAGAGCAGCCGCCAAAATCTCCTCTAAGATGTTTTGAAAGCTTAAAAAAAAAAACCAAAAAACCAAAACCCTCAAATATTTTTTTTTTCAACATCTGCAGTCAATGAAAGGAGAGATGCAAATCTGCTGTCATTTGCATGCAAATTTTTTTACATCAAATCAGTGGCAGAATGCACAATAAACACACTTTAAATTGAAATATTCCACGTTCACTTCCTCCTAGCCTTGCCTGCAGCTGGGATTCAATTTTCATGCACGGCTCCACACAGGTGACCGTCCTCCAGCAGCTCTGAAGCCAGGAAGAGTGTGGGAAAGATGGAATTACAGAGGCAAAGTAATTGCAACCAGCTCATGACTCAAAACCCAGCTGTCATGAGAGAGAGTAAAGATGAAGGTTCTTCAGAAATAAATGCTGTTGAAAGAGTCTGTATCTGTCTCAAAGCCTAAAGCATCCTTTATGATAATCACTAACATTTTGATCACAGGGAAATATGATAATCGCTCGCCCCGGAGTCCACGCAATCAGGAATAATAGCAAATATCTCTGTAAGCCTTGTTTGCTCTGGGCTTTGAACAGCTCAGCCCGTGTACGGCAGCGCTGCAGGGGAGGGCAGCGCTCCCAGCGTCGCTGCGGGGCTGGGCCGGGGTGGGCAGCCGGGGGAAGGGGTGGCTTGGGCCGTGTGGGACGTGCAGCAGGGCTGGAAGGGAGCTGGGCTCCCCAGGGCCCACAGCCACCCTTCCGTGTCCCATTGCCAGCCCAGTTCCCGGCTCCAGGCCCGTACATCCCCATTCCCCATCTATTCCCATCTCCATCTGCAACCCTGTATCAAGCCCCAAACCCATCTCCATCCTCGTGTCCACCCCCATCTCCATCCCCGTCCCCTTCCCCATCCATCCCTATCTCCATCCCTAACTCCATCTCTATTCCTATCTCCATCCTCATCCCCTTCCCCACCCATACCCAACTCCATACCCAACTCCATCTTCATTCCCATCTTCACCCCCATCCTCATTCCTTTCCCACCTCCATCCCTATCTCCATCCCCAAACTCATCTCCATCCCCATCCCCATTCTTCATCCTCATCCCCTTCCCCATCCATCCCTATCTCCATCCCCATCCCTATCTCCATCCCCATCCCTACCTTCATCCCCATTCCTATCTTCATCCCCATTCTCTTTCCATCTCCATCCCTATCTCCATCCCCAAACTCTTCTCCACCCCTATCCCCGTCCCTATTCCTATCCCAGTCTCCATCCTCATCCCCTTCCCCATCCATCCCCAGCTCCGTTTCCATCCCTATCTTCATCCCCATCCCCTTCCCATCTCCATCCCCAAACTCATCCCATCCCCATTCCCTATCCCCAATCCCATCCCCATCTCCTTCCTCCACTCCCTCTCCATCCCTTCCGGAGCCTGCTGCTTTCAGCAACGTGCTCCAAGCTGTAGCTGGTGCTAAACTTTTCCAGCCAGGGAAAGCCCTTCCTGGTGTCTGCCCAAAACCCTTCCTGCTGCAGTCTAAACCCTCTCACTCCTGTCACACTTGGTCAGCTGGGTGTTTGTCTCCAGCAGCTCCCAGCTCCCACCATCCCCATGGCACCGCACATCCATCGGGTCCATCCCGGCTTTCCCAGGGAGCGCCCGTTCACCGGGAGGCCAAAACCAAAAGCTGGGAAATCGATCCTTTGTGTTTTAACAGCCCGAGGCCAGCTGGGAACCCTTTGGATACCCCGGTGTGTTGCTCCCTGATGCTGTGGGAGCAGGGCAGGTTGCCAGGGCTGGTCCTGGACATGTGGCTGGAGGGGTGGGAGCGTTTGGAAGTCGCCTGGAGGGGTGGGAGCGTTTGGAAGCCGCCCGGATCTGTCTTGGCCCCTCAGCAGCCACAGCTGCTCGGCAGCACAGCTTCACCGTGACTCACACGCTGTTCAGAGCCACATTTCCCCCCAGATTGCTCTACCCCAGCGAGGCTGCAAAGGCGCTTGGGCCGGTTAGGGAGATCTCCCTGGAAGTTAAGCACCGAATCCGCCTGCCTGTGAGGAATGAAATGCCTTTTGGAATCCAGCCTGGGGCACTTCTGAGCTCCTCCTGAAAGCCCAGGTGACCCCGGACACAGGTCAGTGAAACAGAGCTGCACGCACCTTCCCGTGCTCGCTTCTGCACGTGGCAAAGCCTCCGAGCCCGGGGAAGCACGGAGGGCACACACCGGGGAAATCCCAGTGAAATTCCCCCCAAAACCCCACTGTTGCTGCCCACCTGCCGAGCCACCGCACGTGTATTTTGAGGGGAACTTCTCCAGACTGTCAGAACTGCTGAAAAAAACCCAACCCTGGAAGGGTCCCAGATTGACCTGATTCCCGTTTTCCTGCAAGAGGAACCGCCCGGGATGGAGCAGGGAGGTGTGAAGGAGCACTGCCTGCCCCTGTGGGAGCGACGTGCTCTCCCCTGCACTTGCTGCCCAAAGGCCTCTTAAAACACAGAATGGCTGAGCTGCCTCTTTTCTCCTTTTTCTTTTTTTCCTCCCGAGAAATTAAAAGCTCTGTTTGAGACCACCTTATCTGCCAGGCGAGGGGATGACTGGAAATGCCCTGGTGGAGCTGACACGCCCGAAGGTACAGCGAGGAGCGGCGGGAACACGCACAAACTTAATAAATGTCGGGGGGGAAATCTAATAATCGCTTTGCTGTCTCAACAGCTCTTTAGCTGATGGAAGAGACACTCATTTTTCACCGTGTGTCCACTGTTCTTTAACCCTGTGAGAGCTCCCATAAAACACCCACGCTCCGACGTGTCCTGAGTCAGCAGCACATCTGCCCAAGGTCTCCTTGGCAAACCTCGGCGGCTGCCTCTGGAAAAGCCCAGCAGGCTCAGCCAGCAAATATTTCCTCCCTGGCTTCTGTGCCCAGAGGCTGGAAAAATGCTATTTGTGGCCATCTCCCATCTTTTCTGCTAAAAATAAAGCTTCAGTGCGGCTCAGGGCTCTCTGGACAATGATCAGGAAAGCGCCGGCACCAGGAATTTGGAGGGAAGCAGACAGTGTCCATCTGGTGCTTCACTCCTGGTTCCATTTCCCCTCATATTTGTCGGGCAAGAGCCTCCAAGGCTGAAATCCAGCATCTGGGTGCAAGGACAGCTGCCCATCACAGAGATCCCGTGGGACACGCTGGGCCGAACCCTTGCTCTGGAGGGGACGTGCCAGCCCGGGCAGTTATTCCGGACGAGGCACCATAAAAGCAATTCCAGCTCTGTTTCCTCATGCACGAGCAGGTTCCCCTGCCCTTTGGCCTCCCGTGGAGTTCGCATTTTATGGTAAAGCTTTTAAAAAGACGGTTGCACAACCTCAGGCACGGGCCCCCGGCTGGCCTGGGGATGGCGTGGCTGGTTATCTGTACAGAGGCTGTGGAAAATCCCTGGATGGACGCGTGGAGGACGGACACAGAGCCACACAGCCTTTCCCAGCACTCAGGGAGCCACCCTCCAGGATGGATTTGGGGTCACCAGCGGGGATATTTTGGCTCAGAGTCTGTGCACGTGCAGGCTCATGGCAAGTGTGCTTCCACAGAATCATGGAATCACTGATGTTGGAAAAGGCCTTGAGTCCAACCGTGAACCAGCACCACCAAGTTCACCACCAAACCATGTCCCCAAGTGTCACATCTACTCATTTTTTGAACTCCTCCTGGGAGCGGCGACTCCACTCCAGGTCCTGCACAACCCCTGCCTGCACCCCGCATGGACGGCAGGGAAGAGGAGAAGCCCAGCGTGGAGAAATCCAAGCAGCTGGAGCAGAGAAAAAAAAAAAAACCCTCTGCCCTTTTCCAGGAAAGCGCTTTGCAACCTGACTGCTCTTGTATTTGTTTATTAAACACGGGTTTGGGGAGGAAGCGCGTTTCCAGGGTTATCCCGGAGCACGAGGCAGGACAGCAGCCACTTCTCATCCCCATAATTAGGGAGGGCACGTTAGCAGATCAGCATTGAGCAACGTTTAATGCGCTCCTAACCAAACGAAGCAGGCTTTCTCTGTCACCCTGCTCAGCACCCTGCAGCCGGCAGGGCTGTGCTGGCAGCACGTTCCCCGGGGGTTTCAATATCCCACCCAAACTCAGCCATCGGCTGCCCACTGGCTGCAGCAGGCCATCAGCTTTCTGGAATTTGCTTCCCCTGCTCCTCATGGCACCCCAGAGGTAAATCTAAGAACAACCTCCCTCCGCCACCCAGGTTTCCTTGGGTTTCCTGGGGTGTGCTCCTCACCGGCAGCAGCTCAAATCCCAGCCTGGGATGCCTGGCCGGGACCGCTCACGAAGCATTCCCAGCTCCCTCAAACCACCTTCCATGGAATGCTCCACCTCCCCTTCCCCTCCTACCCCCCCAAAAACCCAACCCCGAGCCCAGCCACTCCCAGCCCCTCCACAGCCACTTCCCAGGTTCCCAGACTTAACTGTCGAGGCTGCAGACACATTTATTATCTTTTTTTGCCGTGCCATCTGGCATTTGTGTATCAGAAGAAGATTATATCTGTGTCAAACAGGGGGAAAAATATCTCTCCCTGTAACAGTTGTAGAAGCAAGGGGGAGAAAAAAAATACATTAAAAAAAAAAATTTAAATCCTGCGGACCATATGGAAGATTTTTTTTTTTCTTAAGTGATCTTTCTTGAGCAATTAGGAGGAGTCACAGCCAATCTGCAGGTCCTGGGCTCGCTGGGAGAGGAGCGGGGTGGCAGCGTCGGGCTACCTGAGTCACTAACACTGCCGCTGCCTGAAATAGCCTGGCAACGCGAGCTGCCCCCCGTCCCCTCCCGGGATGGGGGCAGAGAGGCGAGCGAGAGGAGAGGGAACAAAGCGGGACAGCTTGCAGCACGCCGAGTGAATCAGAGCAATGGCCTTTCTCTGCCTCTCGGGCTTTTATCGCCGCGCGTCTTGCGAAAGCAATAGGTGTGAACCCGCCGTGGAGCCCGGCCAGGTTTGCAGTGCCTGCTCCGTGCCTCCCCGTGCCGGGGATAGTGGAAAATTACCGGCTTCTCCTCCCAGGGCTGCCACACGGGCCCTTGGCAGGGCCAAGGAACCAACCTTCCACTCGGCAAGCACCGAGTGGAGCCAGCGCTGCCACCGCATCCTGTGGGGTGTGCCATGGGGACCGGGGTGTGCCCAGGGGGACTGGGGTGTGCCCAGGGTGCCCTTGGCTCGGCAGGGTGGGCACGGTCCCTCCTGGCTTGGCAAGGTGGCTCCATGGTCCCCTCCTCGCCAGGAGCATCCTCTGCGCCGCATCCTCCAGCTGGTGACTCCGGGGAGGGGAAGCACAGGCAGCACCACCCAGGCACAGCCCCGGTGGGGAGGTGGGAACAGCAGCCGGGGATGTGCAGGCCCGCCTGCCCCAGCCCGTGGCTTGCAGTCCCTCCGTGCTAGGGGAGCAGCTAGCACGGGAACCGGGGCAGCGCCGTTCTCCGGCCTGGAGCCGGGCTGGGAGAGCGGCTCCCCCCACGCCCTGGCAGAGCAGACGGGCTCAGACCCACACGGCACAGGCAGCCCAGCCCCATCCTGCCGGGACACAGGGTAAACAAAGGAAATACCGCAGAAGCCAACAGCATCCCTGCCCAGGGCGCAGCCGGCCATCTCCCCCCGCTGCTCTCGGGAAAGGCTCCCCGCCTCCTCCCTGTTTTCCCCCTTCCACCATTGCTGCTCTTGCCTCTGGCAGCCAGCTCAGCCCGGTATTTATGCTACTCCCAGCCCCCCCGAATTTCCCCTGGGTTTCACCAGTGCCAGCCAGAGCCTTTCCCTCCTCGCTGGGGTTCGCGCTGGCCCGGGCAGATGTTTGCCGATGTGGTGGCGGGAGGGAGCCAAGCCCCAGCTGCTCTCCACTCTTCCTGCTGTGAGAGTTTATGCCGTGGAGTTATTTTTACCAGGAAATCCAGCTGTGGTCAGAGCTCCTCTGGCAGCTGCCCAGTCCTGGGGGTGAGGAGCACCCAAACCCACTCTTCCACCACCCCACACCGTGCTGACCTCCCTGCCGGGCACCCCCCCCTCTGCCCCCAGCATCCCCCACATCAGCGTCGCTGCAGAACGTCCCCTGGGGCAGGGACACGCCCGTGGCTGCCCCCAGAGCCCCTCTCCCTGCCCATCCCACTGCAAACACCCGCGGGGGCATCTCTGCCCTGGGCGCTGTGCCACTGACAACAGCCAGCGGACCTGAGTCACCCGGAATGTCTCGTTGGGGCTCGACCGTGTCACCCCGGATTTTGGGGAGAGGTGGAAAGCGGCCGAGGGGCAGAGAGGCAGCTGAACAGCAGCAGGGTAATTTAAAGGGCTCCAGCCTCCTCTGCTCTGTCCCAGAAACGCAGGAGCCTCCAGTATCCCTAGCCCACTCCAGCACTGTGCTGACAAGGACACAGAAGTCAGCCAAGCGGGGCAGAAATTTCCCACATTGATGTCTTTTCATTGTAAAAATCCTTCTGAAAATGAAGAATAAGCATGAAAGTCCTGCTACCGAGCCAAGGCTGGTTGTGGTCCATCCTGCACCCAGGGAGAGAAGATCCCTGCTGGGGTGCACCCTGTTAAAACTGCTCCCTGCAGGTCTGTGGCCGAGGAAGAGGGGCTGCCGGGTTGGCTCAGCAAAGCTGGTAAGAAAACCCTCAGAAATGACTTGTTAGAAAACATGGCCCAGCAGAAGCGTTCCTGAGGTTGCCTGTGGCTTGCTTGTTTAGGCTTCCCCACCCTCCCCAAGGATGCACCTGGAGCTGCTCCACGCTCCCAGCCCCCCTCCTCGGGGTCACTTGGAAAGCTCTCACTCTGGAGACCGGGACACTCATTCCTGCCCTGACCCCTCTGCAGAAGCCTCTCCAAACCCACTCATTCCTCTCTTTGGTTGCCTTCACGAAACTCTCCAACATCTCCCATCCCCGGTGTGCTCTGGCAGCCCCAGCAGCGAGTCCCCTGCCCTTCTGCACCCAGGTTCTCCTTTTCCCACCTTGCCCTTTCGTTAGAAAAGCCCTCTCCTCTGTAGAACCCCCAGCTCAAAAACCCCTGGCTCCAGCTCCTCCAAAGCTCCTCCATCCCTGCGGGTTTGGGCAGGAGGTCTCCTTCCCCACCAGCAGCCTTGCTGCGCACGGGAAACGCCCACCCTGCACAGCCAGGAGTTGGACCCCCGGCCTGTGAGTCCTTGCCCTGCAGAGCTGCTGTCCTGTGGGAAAATAAGGGGATGAGAGAAACGGAGAGGGGTGAGGGGAGGATGGATGTCAGCTCGGGAACGTCTGAGTGGAAATGAGAGCTGGCAGTCAGCGAGGATCCCAGGTTTTCATCTGTTATCTGTTTCTTTAGATTTCGTTTCTGTTCTGGGGAAACTGAGGGGAAAGAAATGTGTCTGAGGTCAAGCAAAACATTTTCTTTTGCTAAAAGGGAAGGATTTCATCTCTGCCTCAGCATTAGAATAATTTCCATTTCAAAAGTGGGCTGCGATTTTGAAATGAAAATTGAGACCGTCCCATCCCCAAAGGCTGCAGTGGGATGTTTTTGACAGACTTTTCTTTTTTTTCTTTTTTTTCTTTTTTTTCCCCTTTAGGGCCCTTTTGCCTGGAATCAGTATATCCCTGGAGCGAGCTCTGCATTTGACAAGCAGCAACTCTTCACCAGCTAAAACATCCCCTTAAATCTTCATCAGCCGAGGCCAAGGCGCAGAGGTGCAGCGTCCTTGCCGAGGTCCCTCTGCCCTTGGATGCAGCTTCCCCCATCCTCACCGATTCCTCGAGGATGTCGCCTGGCAATCCACCACGACTCATTAGCCCTTAATGCACGGCGAGAGGAGCTGGTACCTATTCCTCCCATCCAAAATAACCCCCCAATGTTTGAAAATAAACAGCAGAAATATGTCCCAGCAGGTGTTACCTCCTCAGTGTTGTCTTGTTTGCAGCCAGTCACAAGACAACATTCCCACAACATCAGAGGTAAGCAGATGGCACTTATTAATTTACATCGTAAACACGCTCCCGATGCGTACGCTGAGCCGCCGCTGCCGCGGGAGGCTGCTCTACCTGCGGGACACCACAGCCCCAACGCTGCACCTGAGTGAAGCGTGTCCCTGCCCTGGCTCCCCGGGAGCAGCAAGCGCCGGGTCCCGCTTGGTGCGGCAGCACCGGAGGAGTTCCGGAGCGGCCGCGTGGTTCTGCACCCCGCGGGGAGGAGGCCTCTCCCCACAGCTGTCAGTCGGTCGCCCCAGGCGCCAAACCGGAGAAAATTACACCCAAAGTTATTAGAGGCAGCAAGACTGCAGGCAGCATCAACACAGCATATGTCCCAGAGTAAACAGATTGCGCGGAACTTTTCCGACATGCTGAGGGGCCGTCGGTGCCGAAATCGCTCTTCCCGAGATGCGGAGCTGCCTGTGGGGAGAGGGACGTGCGCTGGGAAGGGGCCGCGTGTTCCCCACAGCGTCCGAGCCCGCAGCGCTGCCCGTGGCTCTCCCAAGGCACCTGCTGACCCACCCCACTGCCAGCGGGAACGGGGAGGCTGGAACTGCCTGGAAAATCTGGGAAGGTGCTTCCTTGGCCAGGCCACCCGGCACATCCAGTAATGATTGGGGCTGGATGGAGAATTACCAACGCAGATGGGTTCGCACTAAAATAGCTCCGTCCCATCTCCCCCTCCCAGCCCTCCCCTTCGCTCTTCTGCAAAGCGACACGGTTGAAAACGGGTGAGTTTTTAATTATTTCAGGATTTTTTTTTTTAATTCTGGAAAGAGGCACAAGTACGTGGGCAGCAAAGGGAACTCAACTTCGCCGAGGGATCTAAGAGGTGTAACTTTTGGCTGAAGGTGCTTCTGAGCCGGGGGAGCACCAGCCCACCTTTCTTGCTGTGGATGCTGTGGCTGCAAAGGGCTTTGGCACCAGAGGAGGAAGGACAACCCAAGGACTGCAGCATAGCCTCCAACTCCAACCTGCCGAGAGCATCCAGCCTGCCTGGAAATCCCTGTCTGTGTTGCCTAATGCAGGGGCTGATCCCAAATCCAGCTGCCACCCGTCCTGTTTGGAGACCTTGTCACTCAAATCCATACCTGGCTTCAGCCTGGCACAGTGGGATCCAGGTCCTTCCCTGTGCATCCCATAGTGAGGATCGCCTTGCAGGATCACAGCAGTATCACAGCAGGACCACAGCAGGACCACAGCAGGATCACAGCAGGATCACAGCAGGCTGGATGCGGGAATCTCCCACCGCCTGCTCCTCGNCCACAGTGAGGATCGCCTTGCAGGATCACAGCAGGATCACAGCAGTATCACAGCAGGACCACAGCAGGACCACAGCAGGACCACAGCAGGATCACAGCAGGATCACAGCAGGCTGGAGGTGGGAATCTCCCACCGCCTGCTCCTGGGCCCCCTCGGTGATTCATGGAGCACACACTCATTTTTGGGGCTCGGGACATTTCCAAAACGTGGCGCATTGCAGGGAGCCGGGCGGGCGGGCTGGCGAAGGGCTAACGTGGCAACCAGAGGCCTGCAGAAGCAGCTGTGAGGCTGCCGAGGGACATGCCGGGCCTGGGAATTGGTGCCGCAGGGCTGGAAGGGCGAACGTGACCCCACCACGACCACCCCGGCGTGCCCCACTCCTCCCCTGGCAGCCCTTTGATGGATCCTGCTGCCCTTTCCCAAGGGGAGGGATGTGCAGTGGCCCCGCTCCCGGTGTTATCTGCCTTTTCTGCTTCCCGGGCGCTGCACCAGGAGCCGTGCCAGGCGGCAGGGTGGCCACGGGGAGGGAGCCTGTGGAGCTCTGCTTATCTCGCACGGGCTCCAGGCCCCCGTGCTGGAAGCTGGATCCTCCCCTGGCTGCCGGAGAGAAGCGAGCCTGTGGGATCCACAGGGATCTCTGCCTGTGTCCCACGGCACCAGGATCGGTGGGAGAACGAGGGGCAGACAGAGCAGACGTGCCAGATGCCACCACAGCGTCTGCCTGGCTCCAGACACACGGGCCTGGTGCTCCCAGCCAGGAGCAGGGAGAGCAGCCCAGCTCCTCACAGAGCCCCTGTGCTTTGTGCTCCTCTCCCCTGCCTGTCCTGGCTCTCATTCCCAGCTGTTTGGCCGCAAACCTGTGACCCTGAGGACACCTGGACGGTCACCAGCTGGTGTCCAGCCAAAGCCAGGGAGGTCAGCGTGATGGGAGTGTTGCTCTGAGGCCGTGTCCCCAGCGTCACCTGCATTCAGCAATGGCTGCGAGCACCGAGGGCAAAAGCCCAACCAGAGCACACAGGAGGCTGTGGTGAGGGGTCCGTGGCATAACGTCATCCCTGCAGGGTTTAAAACCCGTGTGCCATCAGATCTGAGCAAGGCGAGCCCCACATCTGCTGCAGCACCTGCCCAGTGCCCCCCTTGTCCTGCAGCCACCCCGGAGCCCACGGCGAGGGCTGGGCCCGGGGGAACATCGCCCACACTGCAGAGTCTGCACTGGGGAGAGGAAATCCACTCCAGCTGCCAGCTCTGGCTGATAAGACAATCTCCTTTCATCTCTTACTGCCTCTCACTCCACCCCTTCACTCCTTTTTATCATTTCTGGTTGCACCCCGAGGCCCGCGCCGCGCCGGGCGCGCTGCGTCACGCCGACGTCAGGGAGGCAGCAGGGCCACGGTCGTGGGGCTTCTTTCATAACCTGCCTGCCCGGGGGGCTCTCATTAATCATCATCCGCAGATAACGGCCCTGAGCGGCTGCCAGCAGGCCCCAGGGAACCCACGCTGTGGGTTTTTCCGCACAGCCGCCCTGGCAGAGCGGGAACAGGGCAAACAGGCTGGGAAAGGAGGCTGGAAAAGGGCAGGCACCAGGCTGGCGGGGCCCCAGGCGTGTGCACAGGCAGCTGGCAGCACGGGGCTTGGAGCACCCTGCTCCGGTGGAAGGTGTCCCTGCCCGTGGCAGGGGCGGGAATGAGATGGGCTTTAGGGTCCCTTCCAACCCAAACCCCTCTGTGATTGCTCCAGGGTTGGCACAGGACCTTCTGCATCCACCCTGGGACAAAAAAGTAATGGATTTAGCCACAAGCCTCTGGCTTGGGCAGTCCTTATTTATCCGTCCCATCCTGCTGGCTCAACACTCAGCTATGGATATTGAGCATCAGCCCCACCAAGAGTCATCAGAGTCATCCCACATCCACATGGCAGTGAGAGGAACAAGTCTGAAATTTTTCCATTTTTCCTTCTTCTTGGAGAAAAGAAAAAGAGAAGAGAAGAGAAGAGAAGAGAAGAGAAGAGAAGAGAAGAGAAGAGAAGAGAAGAGAAGAGAAGAGAAGAGAAGAGAAGAGAAGAGAAGAGAAAAGAAAAGAAAAGAAAAGAAAAGAAAAGAAAAGAAAAGAAAAGAAAAGAAAAGAAAAGAAAAGAAAAGAAAAGAAAAGCTATCTTTAAGAGTTTACCAGCCCTGCCTCCTTCTCCTCCTCGCCTGCTCCCAGCTGGAAAACAAGGATTACCTTAGCTGCTGGACTTCTCTTGCTCAAGGAGGGTTATTTGCAATCACTCCTGGCATGGCTTTATGTTAAGTGCTGGCCCAGCCCTGGTTTTGGGAAGAGGGCATAAATTCAGGGCTCATTTCGAGCCACAACCCTCATTTTCAGAACGTGATCCCTCCTCCCTGCATAATGAAAATCCATTCCTTGGGGGAGTCCATCGTAGGCAGAGGAGACCAGCGTGGTTTGCACATGGAAAAGAATTACTACGAGACACCCCTTAAAACATCTTTTTTAATTGATGTGCTCCCAGTCTCCTGTTTGCTGGTGGGTAATTAAGTCAATTAACAAGCATCTGTTTATTTATTTCCCTCATTTATGGATGCAAGCAGTTTGGGTAGCAGTTTGCAACGAGGGCCTGCTGCAGCTCGCCCGCCGATCCATGAATATTCAGGCAATCGCTGCACTCTATCTACAGGACCTGCTCCTCCACCTCCGGGAATCTGGGAAGGAGCTCAGGGTGGCCAGGGGTGGGACAGGCTGTCAGCCTGCGGCTGGGTTGGACGGGGCTTGGAGCAGCCTGGTCTGGTGGAAGGTGTGCCTGCCCGTGGCAGGGGGTGGAACCAGATGGGCTTTGAGGTCCCTTCCGTCCCAGACCAGTCTGTGATTCCATGATTCCAAGTTCCCTCCTAACCTGCATTTTGGCAAAGCCCCTCAGACACGCTCAAAGTCCTCTTGGGGCTGTTTTTGTGTCCCTCCTGCAGACCAAGCCTTCAGCATCCTTCAGAAAGCGTCTGAGGGCAGCTCGTAGAGGCTGGAAACCAGCGCCCAGCTGCCCCCAGCCCACGGGGAGGGTGAGATTTAACACATCACCCCGAGCTCGGCCCTCCTCTCCTCCCCACATCCGTGTGCTCCCCGGATGGCTGGGGCAGGAAGCACCACCAGGAAAGCAGCAGCTCCCTGCGAGCTTGTCTACCTTGGGATCATCCAGGTGGATCTCCGCCGAGCCCGCTGACCCTCCTGGGGGTCTCCCCAGCACCTTTCTGGGGTCACCCAAAGCCCGGAGCACTTCGGGGTCACCCCGGACGCCGCTGTGCCCATCTCCCTTGTGAAACGCGCTCCGCATGCCCAGAGCCCAAGGCGGCGAGCCCGGCCAGCGACGTTCCCAGGCGGAGCCAGCAGCTCCCAGCGCTGCCTGCAAGGAGTTATTTAGCCCCGGCTGGGGAGGCCTGGGAGCCCGCGGAGCAGGGATGAGCAGTCTCCGGGCGCAGCGCTCATCTCGGCGAGCAGTTTGCAGGGGCGCAGCTGCTGCTGACTCCTCTCTTGCAGACGCACCGCTTTTGTTGCCGTGTCAGCAGCAGGGATGCTCACTCCCTCCCGCAGCCGGCGGGCAGCTCGGCTGCCGAGGCCCTGCCACGCTCAACACGCTGGTTTTCCAGGATTGGGGGTGGGAAAAGGGATGCTCCCAGCCCGGGGAATTGCCGCAGCGGCTCGGGCTGGCCCTGCGTGCCCTGCTCCTGGTGGGAGATGCCATCAGCAGCTCGGAGGAGGCTGCACGGAAAGCATCCACCGTGCCTGCGCGCCCGGGAGAAGGGAGGGCAAGGCTCCTGAGCGCCCTCGCAAAATTCCTTGGGTTTGGGAAATTAATTAGTTTAGATGAGCAATTAGAGCTCGATTTGGCACTAGCTCGTTGCAGCTCCGCTGGATGGCTGCGCCTTCCCCTCTCCCACTCTTCAAACGAGAGTTTTGGGGTTTTACAGCAGAAATCATCGGGGCTGGGAGTGCAGTGAGGGATGGAAGCAATCAGGGATGACAGAGGGTGAGGCAGGGCACAGGTGGGAGGGTCATCTCCAGGGCGCAGGGAGCACCATGGCACTGGATATTGGAGATTTCCAGGGTCCAGGGCGCAGGGAGCACCATGGCACTGGATATTGGAGATTTCCAGGGTGGTTGACGGTCAACCTTGTTTCAGAGCTCACAGAAATTTGCCATCCAGTTTTGAGACAACTCAAAAAAGTCCAGCAAGAGTCCCAGAAAAACCCTCCACTTTGCAGCAGAGCAGGAGGTGCCATAGTAACGATAATAATAATAGTAATGAGCGTTGGATGAAAGTTTGCTGCCATGAGCTGGCTGCAGCCCGAAGCTGCTTAAGAGACTCGATTTCCCTGTGACAGCCCAGCCAAGGCACCGGAGAAATTCACATCCCGTGGCTCTGTTGATAAATAAAAGATCCCTTCAGGGCAGTGCAGAGCTGTGACCTTTCTTCCACCCACGTTGCCCCCGGAGAAGCCACACTCCGTTGTTGGTGCCTCATCCCTGGCAGTGTCCCAGGCCAGGCTGGACATTGGGGCTTGGAGCACCCTGGGATGGTGGAAGGTGTCCCTGCCCATGGCAGGGGGTGGCACTGGATGGGCTTTCAGGTCCCCTCCCACCCAAACCAGTGTGGGATCCCAAGGTTCCACAATAATTGCATGCTCTGAGCCCTCCTTTGAATCTTTTTAGAGTCTCTGGAAGACAACAGATGAAGACATCATTTTCCCGGGCGAATGAAACGATGTGCTTCCCCCCAAGGAAATCACTTCTATTCTGCACCGTTTCCTTAATCCCACACAGTTTGAGAGACGGTTGGTTTATAGATTTCGTGGGCTCTCCTCCTTCCCACTGCTGCCAGAAGCGAGACGGATCACGCACATCCCGCCCTGGCTGAGGCTTCAGCGCGTGTGCCGAGCATTCCCCGTGTCCCACGGACAGGGTGTGCAGGGATGAGGGTCTGGAGGGCTCCAAACAGCACCCGGGGCTCCAAAGGAGCTTTGGAGGAGGCGTATCCTCACCACAAAAGGGGCACTTGATCTGACTTCCAGCGAGGAGAAGGAAAAAACGCGGAGTGAGCGGAGGAATTGGTGCACAGGAGGGTGGAAGACAAGGCAAGGTGAGCACAGGGGTTACACTGCGGGGTGGGTGCTTTGGGGGGGTCTTTAAAATCCAGCCCAGATAGGGTCACTCTCGCAGTTGTTAATAATTACCTCTGTTTGATCTCCTCTCCTCCCAAGATGCGTCCTGGTATTTGTCTGGAGAGGAAAAAAACCTACGCCAACCCACCCAAACAAACAAAGAAACAAACAAAAAGCCTGCTCCCCCAGACAAAACAAATAATAAAAAAAACCCCAACTCTCCTCACCCCCAAAAACCCCCAGAACTCTAACCCCTTCAAAATACAGCACTCGCAAAAAAACAAACAAACAAACAAACAACAAAAAAAAATTTTAAAAAACCACACACACACAAACCCCCCAGAAACCCAGCCCTCCCAAAACAGGCTAGAAAAAACAGCACCTCCAAAAAAAACACATCCCCCAAAAAAATCCCCAAACAAACCCACCTTCAAAAAAACAAAACAGAAAACCCCAACTCCCCAAAACCCAAAAAATCCACCCTGAAACAAAACACAACAAAATCAAAAAACCCTAGAAACAAACAAACAAACAAATAAACCAACCCAAAAATGAAACCAAACCCCACCCCAAAAAACCCTCAAAAATAAAAAAAAACTCCTCCAAAAAAAAACCCCACCCCCCAAAACCCCAGAAAAATCTTCCACACCCCGACAAAACAGCAGGTTTTGGGTTGAACACGGAAAAGTCTCTGCAGGGAAGGGAGATGCTGTTCTCCACCTCCATCCTGAACTGCCCAGCAAACTGCCCTGGGGCAGCACCCACCCTTGGCCAAGTCTTTTGTGCGTGTCCAGCACCCCCTGGCTTTGTCGCCCTTTTCAGCAGAGCGCTCCCAGCTCCCGAAAAAACCCCTCCCATGGCCATTGCTCGGGGACATCTCGTCCTTCTGTCCAGGCCCCGCAGGTGTTCGGAGCTGCTGCCCCGCCAGGCTGGAAGGGGCTGCTCCGGGCTCCCGTTCAACAGGCACAGGAAATCATCCTCGTGGCATCATCTCATCTGGCCTCGCCTCTGCTCCAGCTGGGCCTGCCTCTCTTCCAGAGGTGCAGCTGCCTTGGAGGATCTCGGAGTTGGAGGAGGAGAGGTTTTGGCATCTGTCGCCCTCCCCCCGGTGCTCCCCGCGCTTTCGGGGTTGCTCAGGTCGCCGCAAAGGCAAACACGCTTTTCCTGGATCTTCTCCTAGAAGGGGCTCAGGGCAGGGTTTGGGGGGGCTAAAACTGGAAAGGAAAAATAATTAAAACCCCTAATGAAGCTGGAGGCACCAGCACAGCTGGTAACAGGGTCTCCACGGTGCCCGGGGTTTAGGGAGGGTTGAAAGCCAACAGGGCTACAATCCTACAGGAAACTCATCCTGCTGCTTCCTCAGCTCCTGCCACGGCTTTGGTTCAAACTCCCATTCCTGTGGGGACAGTGGAGACCTTTGGGACAAGCTGGAAATCATAAAATCATGGAATGGTTTAGGTTGGAAAGGATCTTAGGGCATCATCTTGTCCCACCCCCTGTCATGGGCAGGGACACCTTCCACTATCCCAGGTGGCTCCAATCCCATCCAACCTGGCTTTGGACACTTCCAGGGGTGGAAAGTCCACAGCCTGGACTTGCTCCCTGTTTTCCTGGTGCCCAGAAATTCTCTCACAGAAACAATGGACTTTTCCCTTGAATCAGCACTGCCGGGGACACTCCTCCCTCAGAGAACTTCCCCAAATGTGCTGCTGCTGGAGGAGGTGCAGAGGCTGGACTGGCAAACACACCGAGGGCTGATGCAGGCTGAGCTTGGAGAGGGGAGAGCAGAGCCATCGGCTCTCAGGGTACAACAAACAGGAATTCCTCTGATATCCACATGTTCCCCAGGGAAAAGAAAAAATGATGTTGAAAACACCCAGTGTCAGAACAGAACTTCCAGAACAGCCCTTGCAGTGGCTCCAGCAGGGATGGTGGGTGGGAGTATCAGCCTCGAAATTCGGTACAGACCTGGTGACAGGGGTATGTGGGACACATTTCTGGGGGTTTTGAGATCCTGTCTCCTCTTACCTCTGCACTTGTGGGGAGGGAGCTGCCAGCACTCCTTCCTTCTCATCCAGCTGGGAGCAGGTGCTGATGCCTCTCTTCGGCACCTTGGTGCTCCGAGCTTCCTTCTTCATCCTCACGGATGAGCTTTGTGTCTGGCTGCAGCCTTCGGTGCTCCGGGACTGGATCACAGGGTCAGAGAATCCCAGAATGGTTTGGGTTGGAAGAGACCTTAAAGCCCATCTCATTCCAACCCCCTTCTGCCGTGCCGGGTGGAGTGTGACACTGCCATGGTCCTTCCTCACACAAGTCCCTGCAAAGGGCCGAGGGATGGACCAGCCAACGCTCAGGGAGAAAGTGAAAACCTCCCAGGACTGCTGCCTGCCCCGTGGTGCCCGGAGCAGGGAAGCCACACAATGGAGGGATTACAATAAACCCATAAATCAGTCCGGGGAAAGCAGGGAGCATAAACACCTGGATGATCCCTGGATACACAGGGGAGGGGACACATAAGCAGAGGCAGGAGCTTTAATGAATACCCATTCCTGGGGAAACCTCCGCCTCTGGCACCAGCAGGAGCTTTGTGCAGAGCGGAACCAGTGGGGCACGGAGAAAGGATGGAGGCTGTGACCCACCTGCCTGGCTCTGGGGGCGTGGCTGATGTGACAGGGCAGGTCTGTTCCCCTTGCTGGGCATCTCAGCAGGAATAGCTGCTGGCACATGGCACGATCCCAAACCCTGCTGGAAGGGTCATGGCTCCACTGCCAAAAGATGCACTTTCATGGGAAATCCCGGCCCACTGACTGTGGGGGAAGCATGGGGAATGCCCAGAGCAGCTTTGTCCTCAGCCCCTGGGTGCTCTTTGCCTGGCTGTCAGACAAGGCCACCCCAAGGGCACCTGAGGGACAGGAACTTTGCTTGAAGTCCTTCAGATCCAACCGCTGGGCACTGGGGTTCACCAGAAATGAGCCGTGGCTGCCCCTGGATCCCTGGCAGTGCCCAAGGCCAGGCTGGACAGGGCTTGGAGCAGCCTGGGACAGTGGAAGGTGTCCTGGCCCATGGCAGGGGGTGGGATGGGATGGCCGTTAAAGGCCCTTCCAACCCAAACCATTCCATGTACAAACACGTATTTTTGGAGCTGTGCCCCCTCCACCGTCCTCCCTCCACCCCGTGCTGGATTTAAACCAAAGCAGCATCTGAAATGATTGCCCTGAACCTCCCTCCCAGCTGCAAGCTACATTTTCTGGGCCAGAAGCCCCTGACAACCCACTCCCTGAGGGATGCAAGGAAATCTTCAAATGTGATGTGGCAGCCTTTCCTTCCGTCACGACAGGCAGCGCCTCCCGAGGGACAAGCCCCGTATTTATGCCCTCGGCCAGAGGATGCTGGAGCAGTGTGGAGCAGGGGGACAGGCAGCACCTCCACCCTCCATCCTCCTAAATCCCTGACCCTTCGAAATGCCCCATCCCTGCAAAGCAGCCTGCAGGGGTGGTGAGGGGCCGGGGCAGAGGCGGGGAGCAGGCCCGGGGCGAGCTCCAGCCCCTGACGGCCACGGAGGCAGCTCTGCCCCCGCAGCTTTCTGCTTGCTGAAGCACTACCGCTGCTGCTATTAAAGTCAGAAAAGCAATAACATCCCCAGCAATAGATGCCCTCGCGATAGCTCGGGAGCAGATAAGGCTCCCAGGGATGTGTTATTCCCGTTCAAAGCCTTGGTCACAGTGACCTCCGCAGATGCTTTAAACTCAAGCTGGTTCAAATTTGGCTCTTTGTTTGTTTGTTGCTGCATCCACTTTTTAAGGAAACTTTCAGCGATCCTAAGCTCCGCTCATGTGTGCTGTTCTCCGGTTTCCTTCTTCATTTAATGAGGCAAAGACTAGTTAATTAAAAAAAAAGACCTTCACCTCCCAGCTGACAGACTGCCCTTGGCCTGAGCAATCGTGCTCCCCACCCCTCTCCTTCTCCCTCCTGCCAGGAGATGGAAACCAGCCCTTTGATGGGACATGTTTGCACCTTACGGGGATCCAGTATATTAAAAAAAAAAAATTAAAAAAAAAAATAAAGAAACAGTCAGTTTGCTTCCCACCGAACCCCAAAGCTCGGGTGTGTTACTGCTTTGGGGTGCAACGCAGTCCTGCGGCTGAGAGAGAGGGGCTGGGTGGTTTCGTGGAGCCCTGCATGGAAAAGCTCCCCTATCCCTGTCCCCACACCATTTTTAGCGCAGGAGCTGCAGACACACACGGCTGCATCCCAAACCCCTCCGTGTAATTACAGATCCACGGTTTCTTCTGGGCTTCTGCTTATTTAATCATCCTTTCTCGTCTGCCTCTAATACCCTGAGCTCTGTCAGAGGGCAGAAACACAGCCTTTACATCCAGGAGGACAAGAGTTCCCTGCAACAGCTGCTATATTTAACAGAAAAAAAATACACTGGGTTGCCATGGCAACCCTGGCTTCTAAAAATAGACCTGCCATATCCAGCACTGCCGAGAGCACAGGCAGCGCTGACGGAAGCTGCTTCCACCGAGCGCTGGGGAATGGAAGCAAACTTTTATTCCCCCCGCTGGAATTGCCACGGAGCAAATCCTGCAAAAAAAAAAAAAAAAAAATTCACGCGACCCTTTGCCAATTAAAACCTTGCACAAAGGATCCCCACTTCCGTCGGCTCAAGGATTGATCCCTGAACCGCGGTTCCGGGGATCAAAAGGGTGCTTTGGGAATGGGGGGCAGGGCTGACGCGAGCTGGGTGAAGGGATGAAGAGGGAACAATGGTGCTGGATGAGGCAGGTTTTCCAGCAGGGGCTCGGAGCAGCCAAGCGGCCACGGCTCTGGGGTCAGGGTTGCCCCCAGGCAGCAGATCTGGCTGGCTGTGGACACCCTCAGAGGGCACCCAGCCTTGCCTTGCTGGCTTTAAATGACCCACAGAGAGCCGTGGTGGGGATACAGAGGTTTCCACGTGGCCTTTTCCTCCCCTTCCACCAACAAAACCAGTTCTCTGGGCATTAAATCAGGAGCCTTCTCCTTCCCCGCCGGAACGCAGACCCTGCTACCAAAACACACCCCGAGCTCCCCACAGTAGGAGCCAGCTGAGCATCCCCCGAAACCTGATTAGCAGGGCTGAGTAGTCACAGCCTGCTTGGGAGCAGCCATTGCTTCCCATGGCACTGCAGGCCTCCAGTCATCTCCCTAACGCTCCGTGACACTCCTTGCTCGGCGCCCCTGATGGAGCACAGCCCCCCAGCGCTGCTCGCGGGCGGGGGGCTCGGAGTGCCCTCCCCGAGCTCTCCCCGCGCAGCCCTGGCTTCGAGGAATCCTTGAGCGCGGAGCTGGAGCGCTGAGTGCCCGCTGGAGGAGGCACGGCGCTGCTTGACTCCTGCTCTGCCGCCGGGAGGAAGGCACTGGAGAGGGAGAAAGGGCTCTCCAGGAGGAAAACACTTCACGCTGTTGTAGCAGTGTGTGTGTGTGTGTGTGTGTGTGAGAGAGAGAGTGTTCTTTATCTTTTTTTTCCCCCCCACTTAAGGAACAACAGATTGCCAGACCTGATGGGAACCCAGGGCAACCGAGTGCCATGTTTCCTCTATTTCGTGGCTGGTACCAGCAGCCTCGGAGCAGGGTCCAGAGGAGGCCATGAGGATGCTCAGGCAGCCAGGCTGGGAGAGCTGGGGGTACTCACCTGGAGAAGGTTCCAAACACACCTCAGAGCCCCTTCCAGGGCTTAAAGGGGCTCCGGGAGAGCTGGAGAGGGACTTGGGACCAGGGATGGAGGGACAGGACACAGGGAATGGCTTCCCACGGCCAGATGGGATATTGGGAAGGAACTGTTCCCCGGGAGGGCGGGGAGGCCCTGGCACAGGGTGCCCAGAGAAGCTGTGACCAAACACCAGCAGCCGCAGGGGCTCTCTTGGCTCACTGCATCTCCCACCCGAGGTGGACACGGGGACTTTGCCTCCCCTCCACCAGCTGTGCCTCTGGGCTGGCCAAAGACACTGGCCCCACACAAGAGACGCTCCAGCCCAGCCCGTGACCCAAAGCTGGACAGGATGGAAAGGCTCGTGCGGGTCACTGAGCTGAGCAGTGCCCAGAGGGTGTTGCTGTGCAGGAAGTCCCACTCTGCCCACATGCACTCCCCAGGCTGGGGCTGCAGCAGCATCCAGCTCTCCGAGGGGCTGGCAGGAGGGTGCTGGAGCAGGGAAGAGCACGAGAGCATCGTCACGGGCTTGGCAGGGGGGGAAGGGGCCTCGCTCAAGGACTTCAGGTTCGGTTTGTTTCACCCCACTTCATCCTGACCCACTTCCTGGCCAATCCCAACTTGCCATGAGCTCACTGCAGAGAGGATATAAACACTGGATGTTTCTCTGGCTGCCTCCAGCACCTGTGATGTCCTGCTGCAGTTCCTGCTCAGCACTTCCCGCAGCCTCCCCGTGCCTCTGGAAGCAGAGCACACTTGTCCTCCTCTATTCTGTGTCATGCCTGGCCCACTTTTACACCTGCCCTGAATCCCTTTCCCCCCTGCAGGGCCCAGAATGGTGTTTCTGTAGCTGATGGCTGTATCAGCATCACAGCAGCCCCTCCTTGTTGCTGACAAGGGCAGTAAATTCGCACCCGAATAAATCCCTACCTTTGCAACAGCGTGTGACAGGAAAGGCTTTAACAGTGGATAAACTCCCAAACCGGCCAAATGGGAAAGGGAGTGGGTGAGATTTACACTAAATGCCACGGCGTGATGGCAGGGGGTGCAGCTCCTCTGGCTAAGGGCACGGAGGGAGGGATGTTTGCTGCCGGGGCTGCTGCTCTCAGAGCAGGGCAGGGAGTTAAGTGCACAGAGCCTGTTGCTGTTAATGGTGTTTGTGTTTAGAGCCTAAACTCACATCAGGGGAAGAGGATTTAGAAGAAAATTCTTTAGTATGAGGGCAGTGAGGCGCTGGCACAGGGTGCCCAGAGCAGCTGTGGCTGCCCCTGGATCCCTGGCAGTGCCCAAGGCCACGCTGGACATTGGGGCTTGGAGCAGCCTGGGACACTGGAAGGTGTCCCTGCCCATGGCAGGGGGTGGCACTGGATGGGACTTAAGGTCCCTTCCAACCCAAACCATTCTGGGATTCTGCGAAATAGATTTCACCAGGGCATCCTTCCCTCCCCAGGAGAGTCTGCACCTCTCAGTATGGCCAGGCCACGTGCAGATGTAACAGCAGCCTGCATGTCCAGGCCCAGCCACGCCGTGCTCATGGTCAGGTAGGTGCTTTCCCAAGGAAACCCAGCTCCTGACAGCTCTGTCCCAGCCCCAACCCGCTGCCATCGGCCACAGGAATGCAACAACAGCCCTGCACAAGCCCACACAGACTGGTGGAGCACGTGCCCCACACGTGGGCTGGGCTCTGAAAGGGAAATGTGACAGAGGGCATGGAAGGTGCTCAAGATTTACAGGGATGAGGCAGAACAAACACAGTAAGATGCTTAATTTTGATGTGGATCTGGACAGATTTACCTCAAAGGCTTAGCTGGGACCCCTGGGAGAAACTTTGTGGGTGGAACGCTCCCAGCCCCAAAAGGAACGAGACACATCCCAGCAGAGTCCAGGCAATGACTCCAAACAGGAGGTGAGATCCCAGAATCCTGCATCCCTGGATGTTCCCCCAACACAGATCCTCACCTCCCTCTCGGTTTCCTGCCACCAAGCTGGCTCAGGTTTGTGCCCTGTCCTTGCAGACATCCCTGATCCTCCACCCCGACTTCTGGCAGGATAAAACCAAGAAAAATCACAGCAGGACACGTGTTTCATCAGGAATCCATGGAGAAGCCACGTTACAAGCCAAGGGACACCTTGGGTACTTTCAATCTGCTGGAAATTATGATTTTTGGCTCCACTGCTGTCCCGGGCCACAGAATCCCAGGATGGTTTGGGTTGGAAGAGACCTTAAAGCTCATCCTGTTCTACCCCCTGCCATGGACAGGGACACCTTCCACTATCCCAGGCTGCTCCAAGCCCTGTCCAGCTCCGCCACCGCAGGCACTCGTGGCTCGGGGGACACGGGGGGATCAGCAGCACAGAGTCGTGGAATGGTTTGGGTGGGAAGGGATCTTAAAGCTCATCTCATTCCAGCCCCCTGCCATGGGCAGGGACACCTTCCACTGTCCCAGGCTGCTCCAAGCCCCAGTGTCCAACCTGGCCTTGGACACTGCCAGGGATCCAGGGGCAGCCACAGCTTCTCTGGGCACCCCGTGCCAGGGCCTCACAGTGCCTTTTCCAGCCTTTCCTCCAACAAAACCTGATACAACCACACTGAATCTTGCCTCGGGTTTCCTTTCTTTGCTTCAAGTTCAGCTGGGTCTCTCTCCAGGAGCCAGGAATTAAGTAGCACAGCTATTCCAAGGTAAATTGCTCTACAATTGCTTTTCCATAGCAAGAGGGTTGTTTTCTTAGGGCAAACCACTTTTATCCTTGAGCAAAGTGTCAGCAGGAGGGATAGCCAGGGAAAGCTTGGCCGTGCTGCTGTCCTGGAGTTACTGTCAGGTAAAAAAAGGCCGGTGAGTTTCCCCTCTACAGTTTTTGTGGCCAAGTTCTTTAACTTTTCCCTCAGCTCAGCTGAGGATGTCAGAGCTGGGGTTCCCTATTAATTCTCTCAGCCTGGGCTGGGGAGAACAAACCGAAAGGGCGCAGAAACCATGGAGCTGCTCCAGCCAGGGAGAAACGTCTGTAATTAATGTAGTGGGAAAATTACACGTTTATATGGCCCCCCCACCCCAACCACCAGAGCAGACATCCATTTCCTGCAGGGCTGTGGACGCCTGCCAGCCCGCAAATAAATCACAAAAGCCACAAAGCCAACAAGGAGGAAAAGAAAGGGGAATTATCACAGAGGATGCAGCAGCCTTTTGTACCAGGGAAATCACCAGCGTCGCCACCAGACATCTATTGTTTATCAATAACATTCCCTAATGCTTCCCACCGTTTGGGACCCACGTGGGGAGGGATGCTCGGGCAGAACCACGGAGGTCTCCTTGCATTTTGCGAGCTCCAAAGGCACAGCCGAGGGGTGGCTTGGGAGATGGACTGACCTGCCCCGGAGGCGTCTGTGGGGCCAAACCCAAACAAACCCACAGCAAACCTGATATTAAAGAGGCTTTGGCACGGGTGAAAAAATGGAATAAACCCAAAGTTGCCGACTTTCCTCCAGGAAGAGGGTGTCTGGAGGGCAGGGATGGAGCACTCAATGGTCTGGCAGCCCCTCCAGAGGGACCGTGTCCAGCGATGCCGGAGATTAAAAATAAGAGAACAATCAGTTTCAGCGAGGACTGGCAGTCCCGCTCCCACACATCTTCCCTCCCCTCGCCTGTCCCCGTGGAGGTTTAGTGGCCTGGGCCCCCACCTCACAGCACACTGGAGTCACTGAGAGCCTCTCCACAGCTTTCCCCAGCTGCCTTTGGCTCCAGCACCGGGATCATGACAGCAGCTTTACGGCTTCCCCCGTGGCCCGTGAAGCTGGGCTTTATCAGCACCAGGAGACTGCAGGAGAAGGTCCATTAGTGGGGTTCTGAAGGGCAGTTCCTGTTTTCTTCGCCACCCAGGGCTTGTTAAATGAGCCGTGGGCGGGTGCCATGCTTCCCAGGACATACCGTGGCTACAGCAACCCCGGCAAATGCATCAGCATTCCAAGTGGGATTTCTTTCTTTCCCACTCTGAGCTGAAGTGCTTCAGGGGGCTCTCAAAACCATCCTGTGCTGCTCACAGAGAAGCTTCTCCACCACCTCTTTCCCTGCCACAGGAACACTGAATCCCATGGACTGGAAGGGACCCTAAAGATCACCCAGTTCCAACTAGACCAGGTTGCTCCTGGATAGGGTTGGTTTATCTCCCTGAACCCCCCTGATTTCACTGCCTGGCCACCAAACCTCCACCAGAACCAGAGGTCCCATGACCAGGGACAGCTGTGACGAAATTCCTCCCCTGTTCCAGGCTTGCCCATCCCAAATCCTCAGCCCTCCTGCTCTTACCCTGCAGTGGGCAAACACAGCTGGCGCTCAGCAAAGTCAGGGAATAGAGCAACATGCTTCCCTGCACCTCAGGCACTTCAGCTTTTCCTTTCCTTCCTTGGCCTGCTTAAAAAAAAAAAAGAGAGAGAGAGAGAGAGAGAGAAATTGTATTTATTCACACACACGACAGCAAAACATTTGTTTAGGAGAAAATCTCCCTGATTCTTGGCTGCTATTCCAGAGGCAGGGAGAGCAGCAGCCCTCAATGTCTGCCTGTTCCTGGGTGACTCGTGCTTTTGTGCTCCGAGCGACGTTCCCAGTTCTGATAAAGGTGTTAGTGCATTTCTTGGGCTGAATTATCAACTACGAGATGCAAAGCCCTCTCTTTGTGCACCCCGGAGCTGAGAGCTGACACGCAAAACAAGACACTCCAGCTCTCAAAGTGCCCACAGCACAGACAAGGCACCCGAATCATTCGGCTGTGTTTATGAGGGACACATTTCAGGGATCAGGGCGGGAACAGACGTCTGCTGGATGTTTTCACAGCACTTTGCTCAGAGCAGTGGCTCCTGCAGCAACATCCTCTGAGCTGGGTCCAGGGCAAGCTCCCTCTTGAGCTCAGCATGACCAACTGGCACACAGGATGAGGACATTCGGGATAAACACATCTGGAAGCGGCTCTCTAGCTGCAAAGACATGCTTATTAACACACTTTTTTTTAGGGTAAAAATGGAGCAAAACTAAAATACAGCAAGCACGGATTCGAGTTTTCGTCTGGGGAGGGGAAGGGAAAGCTGTCCCCAAACCAGAGCACGCCCAGCATTGCAAACAGCAGATTAATCCTTTTTTATTTGTGTTTCCATTTCCTTTTAACCAAAGGAATCATGGAATCGTTAAAGCTGGGAAAGACCTCCAAGATCACAAAGTCCAACCGTGAATCCAACACCACTAAACCATTCCCCTGAGCGCCACATCCACACGCCTTCTGAACGTTTCCAGGGAAATGCCTCCATCATTGCCCTGGGCAGCCTGGTCCAATGCCTGACCGACCTTCCAGCGGGGAGATTTTCCCCAATTTCCCCCCTAAACCTCACCAGCCGTTCCCTCTTGTCCTGTCCCTGGAGCTCCAGAGCCTTGCCCAGCTCCGTTCCCTTCTCAGGATGCTCATCCTGGGTGGAACACCAGGAAAGGGAGCTGCACTACCCCCGGGCAGAGCTTTTCCCTTTCATTTCTACAAACAAACAGGAAGAAAAAAACACCTGCAAAAAATTGGTTTAGGCTAATCCTAAACTGAAAGTTCAGATTCCTTAGCTAGATTTCAAAAACAAAGTTTGCTTAACCCGAAATGTTTAATTTGACCTAAAAGGTTTTGCTTTGCTTTAAGTTTCTTGGAAACTTAGAAATCAGGGGACTGAACAGCTCATTAAAAAAGAAGAAAAAAAAGAAAATAAAGCACTCTCCCCGTCAGGGTTTGAGGCAGGTGACAACGATAGGCAGTGATAAAAGAGCAGCAGTCTGTGTTCGCAGAAAATGCCTCAGCTTGCCCATGTGCCCACAAGGGTGCATTAGTTCACGTTGTCAGAACTGCTCTATTTAAAAACAACAATGATAATAATAATTAAATATTCCCTCAGCCAAGTGGAAAGAGAGGGTGGTGCCTGGGCAGGAAATGGAGCCCAGCGTCCCAGCCAGGATGGCTGAAGTGCCCTGATGAGGGGGGCTGTGGCCCGTCTCCCGCTCCGGCCCCGGGCAGCTCACAGGGAGCACGACAGCAGGGGTGGCATGGCAGGGCTCTCCAGGAGCCCTGGGCTGGGCAGTCCCAGCAGCCCTGACCAGAGGGGAGAGCCAGCCCTGCTTCTCCAGGAGCAGCCTGTGCTTTAGCGCGGCTCCGCTTCGCCTCCCGCGCCGCCTTTTGCTTTCAAGGCCTCGCAGCGCCCCAGACATCAGCTCATCGCCTCCCCACCGTCCCCTGTCCAGCAGCATCACCCAGAAAGAGCTGTGTGGGTGCAGACAGCTGCCCGCAGTTCCAGCTGGCACGGGGAGCTGACTGTGCTGGGGTTTAAGGACACTTCAAAAGGCCCTAGAGCCCCTCACGCCTCCATTGCATACAATCACAGAACCATTAAACTTGGAGAGGACCTCCATCGAGCCCAAAGAGGTGTCCTTTCCTCGTCTGCTTCTGGGAACGGAGATCTCCCTCCATTTGAGACTTCTCTAGCAAACCAGAAGGACACGTTCACCCTCGTTTGCAGTTTTCCCTGGGTGTTTGAGCAGGCTCTGGCCACTGGAATTCTCAGCCCGTGTCTGACCCACGGCTTTTGGGGGCAGGGCCTGAGCATGTTGTGTCTGAGACCATTGCCCTAAATACTTCCTGCTCGTCTCCGTTTTCCCAGACATTACAGGATCCCGGGGAGGGGGGCATTTCACATTCCCTGCAGCCCGGCTGCGGCACAACCCGAAGCCCAGGAAAGCCTCAGGAGAGCAGCAGCTTTCTGTGTGCTGCTACCCTCTGCACCTGAGGGACGCTCCTGAACTTTGGCCTGGCTTTTGCTCCTGGCTCCTCTCCGAGGCCTTTGATCCAAGAGAGCCTCTCGACATGTTCCCCTCGCTCAGCTGGGGAATTCAGCACTGCGGTATCTTGCATTGCAGATTATTTTTAGGGATGATCCAATCGAGACAGATAAAAATAAGAAACGAGCTGAATCTCTGCTGGAGCCGACTGCAAAATGCTGTGGCTTACCAGAGCCTCGTGGCCACAGTGGGATTCCTGATCCAAGAGCACATCCAAGAACAGGTCAAGGGTTCATCCACAAAACTCCATGGCTCAGGCTGTGCTGCCACCAGCACCCAGCAGGACAAAAAACAGAGACCACCACAGATAAACACAGATACCTGCATGCCAAAATACCCAAGTCACACCCAAATTTCATTTCAAAGTCAAGGAAACAGCACCCATAGCTGCAAAGGACATCCTAAGCAACGATACGCAGCCAGGCTGGTGATGCGCTGCTGAATTTCACTGAAAGCCCTTAATAAATGATTATCAGATCTTTATTAAACTCAGCTGGGCTGTGGAACCACAGCCCTCACCGAGTGGCTCTCGACTGGAGAGAAAAGAAGAGCAGAAAGCAGTGAGACATCTCCCCGTGGCATATGCCCAGACTCCAGAAAAGCGTTTGGGGCGAAATTCCAGAGCACAGTGAAGGACAAAAACTGATTTTTCCTTTCTTCACTAATGTGAAGGAACAGGATTTGCTCCCAACTGGTCAGTATTGCCTGGGGAAAGAAAGTAAAAAACCACCCCTGAGAGATGACTTGTCTAAACCAGTCACTTAGAGGCATTTATTTTTTAACAAGGGAATTTTTCCTTTTTTTTTTTTTTTGGTCAGGTTGATTATTGCCAACAGTATTTTAGCATCTGCTGTGCCTGCTGACCTACCACATTTACCCTACTTACACTAATTAAACTTTAATTAAGCTCACTAGATGTTCATCTAACATCAAAAGTAAGGCAAAGGCTTCGCAAAGCGAAGGTCTCGGCGTGGCCGGGCAGTTTGGGTTTACATCACTTTATTTATACACTCCTGACAAAGGGGAGGGGTTTTCAGGCGCAGCTCACTTCTGACCTACTCACCTGACCCTTCCAACACCTGCTCTGCAGTTCTGTTCTGAACCAGCTGCACGAGGACTGGCCCTTCTTGGGGTAACAGAGACCTCAAGGGACTGAGGAGTGTTTTGGGATGCTCCCGTGAGTCCAGGCCTAGCAGGTGCCTCAGGTTTCTCCTCCCAGGCTGCCAATCAGGTCTTGTATTTCTATTTCTTAGGGAAAAAAAACCTGAGCAAAGGGACTTTTCTGCCAGCCCACCCTGGCAGCTCAGGGTGCAGTCTCTGCTCAGTGCACGCACAGCTGTTTTCCAGTCAGCCTTGCTCAAACAGCTCGAGCCAAGTTTCCTGACAAGCCCGTTTTCCTCTCCTCTCCGCCTCCAAAATAAATTCCCTCGCGTCCCAGGAAATGTGCTGCCACCACAGGCTTGGGAAGGGGAGGGAGAGGCGGCGTCAGGAGCTCCTTGTGGCACCTGGAGCACGGGTGTCGCATCCCCCCTCGCCAGCCAGGGCTGCATCAACCAGTGGGGGTTAAAACAGATCCTGGCGCTCTCCTCAGCTCAAAAGATTCCCAGAATCCCTCAGGTTGGAAAAGACCTCCCAGATCTTCCAGTCCAACTGTTAACCCAGCCCTGCTTTTCCCCAGTTTCAGCAGGATCAGCTGGGAAAGCAAAGCCAGCTGCATGTGCACGCTTCAAGGATCAGCAATCTGATTGTCAGCATCCAGAACCGTCCTCCTGCGTGGTTCACTCCATTCTCCCCTTCAGCAAAATGATCCTGGGAAAGCCACTTATTTTAGAGCTATTCCTCTAAAATTGCTTGAGCAATTCTGCCTCTTTTCTTTCTCTTTTTTTTTCTCTCTCTGTCTATTTTTTTTTTTAAGCAAGCAGGAACTTTAAAAAGAAGGTTTTTTGGAAAAGGATATTCTGGCAACAAACATTTCAGTTTAGTGCTTGGCAGGCACCAAGCATTTAAGCTTTGAAAAATAAAAATTTGTTCAGAGCTTTGGGGTTTTGCTATTTTTTTGGCCTTTCTAAATGAAACTGCAGGTTGGTGCTATCAGTGGGGAGGTTCTCACACACACACACACACCAAAAAAACCCTCAGCACTGGTGGATTTCCAGTGATCTCTACATAAAAAGATCTGAGTCCAAGTCCAAATTCAGGAGGACCACACATGGATGCATGGAGTGATTTCCCCTGAATGACAGCTCCCAGGTAGCATTGGAGGGTGTTGGAATCATGGAATGGTTCGGGTTGGAAAGGTCCTTAAAACCGTTCCCATTCCACCCCTTGCCATGGGCAGGGATGCCTTCCACCGCACCAGGTTGCTCCAAGCCCTGTCCAAGCTGGCCTGGGACATTCCCAGGGATCCAGGGGCAGCCTGTTTAAGGGTGTTGGGGACCCCCAAGAGCAACCCCTCATTGGTTCCCTCTTCCCTGCAGTGCCACTCGCTGGGCAGCAGATGCCCCACCTGCTCCATCACCTGCCCGTGCCACCCTGCTGGTCCCAAAACACTCCACAATTCCCTGGAATGCCACTGCCTTCGCAGCAGGGATGAGTGAGTCAGGGCCTCCTTTGGCTGCTGGATGCTGTGACAGAGAGAATCTCCAAGCTTTAAAGTAAAAATTCTGCTTCATAAACAAAGCAGAGATGAGATCTATCACCAGGCAGGAACAGGGAAGTCGCTGTTCCAAACAATAACCACCTATTTATGGTGTTTTATTGTTGGTCCATCCAAGGAAAACTGCTCCTGGTGACTGTTCTGAGCACAAGCAGGGGCTCCTAGTGACACATCCTGTCCATCGGCTGAGCCCAGCAGTGGGAACGCTCCATGCAGGAGTGACACGGGTGCCTGTGCCACAAAGGCCTGGGCAGACAGGTGCCAATGCCCCTGCTAGCCCTTGCCCTGTGGGGTACCGAACACGGTAACAACCTCTTTGAAACCACACCTATCTCAGCGAGCTCCTCTCCTGGGATCCTCTGTTCCCGGGGGGAGGTGGAATGGCTTTGCTTCCAAACTCATTTGCCCCATGGCACGAGGAGGGGTTGAAAAAAGCAGAGAGGTAAGGAGAGGAACAGAACATTTGGCAAATGTGTACTGAACTTCACACAACAAACCCATTCGTTCAGGCGGCCCCATCTCTATGGCAACCAAACAGCACAAAAACAAGGCATTAACACCTAAATTTATTAGTGGGCAAGTGCTTAGCTTTTATCATTCCAGGGGTGTATTGCCCTCCCCAGCTCGCTGGGGCTCCCAAGGGAGACGGTTCTGGTTCAAATGCCAACACAAACATGGGCACACCGTCTACAGACAGCAGAGCCGAAGCTTTCGGAGCTTTAATCACAGCTTGAAAAACAAATAGCAAAACAAAACCAGGGAAAAGAGGCTGTGTGGAGGGGAGTTACCCAACTTCCACTTTACTTTGCGAAACTGTTAAAGGTTTGCAAGTCACGGGTGAGAGATATCATCCATCCTGTCCTAACAGCTCCATGGAGATCTTCATCAGGATGAGGAATGGGGGCTATAAACTGGTTCTCCCAAAATAATTTCCAAGTGCCTTGCCTTTATTTTAAATGGATATTACAAGCCCTAGGGAAATGTGTAACCCAGTCTCCACTGTGCCACAAGGCTCCAGGTGCTGCCACAGGCTCTGGGGGAGGAGCGGGGCTGCTTGGATTTGTTCACTCCAGGAATAAGCAAGGGCTCGGGGATGAAGATGCTGGAAAGCCGCATTTAAATGCTTCCCATTTAAAGCACCCTCCCATTCCGAGGGCCCTGGGTGAATTCCAGTGGCCCCAGGAGTGCAGACCATGCTGGGACAGCCTGGAGAAGATAACAGGGTGTCAGACCTCTCTCTGCAGGTCGGAGTGAGGTGGGAGAACAAAGGCTGTGTCTCAGCCCAAGGCACACTTGCAGCTGTGCTGGGGCTAACAACACTCTGCACATTTAACTAAGTGCTCGCTGAACTTCCCTTTTCATCTTTGCTCCAGGCTTTGGAATAACCTTCACTGGGAAAAAGGCTCTGGCTTTCTTGGGGTGGATCGTCTTAAAGAACCTAATCCTGCTCGCTGTCAGAGAGAGCAGATCTCTGCCCAGAGAAGCTGGGGCTGCCCCTGGATCCCTGGAAGTGTTCCAGGCCAGGCTGGACAGGGCTTGGAGCAGCCTGGGACAGTGGAAGGTGTCCCTGCCCATGGCTCATCATGGATGGGATGAGCTTTAAAGTCCGTTCCAACCCAAACCCATTCCCTGTCCATCCTGCACAGCTGTTTCCAGGTGAGAGGCCCCTTGTCCTGGGGCCAGTTCAGGCCTAATCACTGAACACTCTGTGTCTCCACACAAGGACATCAAGGAGAATCCAGGCTACGCACCCAGGAAAAACCTTCAGTGGGAAGAGCAACACCGCACTGGGAGACGGCGCCTTGAAAAAATGCCAAACCCATCCTGTCCTCCAGCACCCCTCAGGCGGAGTCAGAAGAGCACCTCTGCTGCCACCAAGCACAGACTGAGCCCGTCGCTGTGCAGAAGGGCTGATGGCACGTTGCTTGGCGGCCAGGTGAGCAGCACATGCCCAGCGCAGGGGTCGGGGTGCCCTCACCGCACTCCCATCAGCAGCAGCGCAGCCCAGCACTAACATCCCCGTGTCCTCAGGCAGCACCTCCTCCTGAAAGCACCCGGCCAAGATCTCAGCTGACCAGGGCCCTGCTTCCCGAGCCCTCCAGGCAGCTTGCAAGAAAGCAAATGAACAGGTTGAAACCCTGACAATTTGCTTCTGAAACAAGGTCGCTGAGGATCCCACAAGTCCCTGACTAGCTGGCTTGCTATCAGCTCAAAGGCATTTCAAGAACATTAGCACTGGTGCCAAAAATATCTGGGCTCGTCCCTGCGGCAAAACAGCGGCAGGAGGAGGACGAGGAGGATGGGATGTGATGGCAGTGTCTGAACAGGCAGAGGGATTGGGGAGGGGCAGAGATGGTTGGGGGGTGTTTTTTGGGGTGCCTCCACCACTGGGAAGAGTAAACAAAAGAGTTTTTAAAGTCTCTTGTCGGCCAGAACTAACTCTGTCCCCATGAGGGCCCGATGGTTCACAGCTGGACTTGAGGACCTTGAAGCTCTTTTCCTACCTTAATGATTCCACATTTACCTCTGGCAACAGATCCCGGCACACAGCAGCAAAGCCAACTTGAAATAAACCCTGAGCACGTCCAGTCCCCTACAAAAGACACAACAAAAACTCTTGCTGACATCATGCCCAACTCACCAAGGTGGTTTTCCTCTGCTGGAAATTTTTTTGCCGTCTCCAGTCTCGCCTCACAGTCTTTGCAAAATGAGAGACTTTTGGGTTTCACCAGTGAAATAATTGCTGCGGAAGAAAATTCTGTGATCAGAACACTCAGCAATCAGGACAAAATTCAGCAACTGTAACAAGAGCCACACCTGCAAGCTTCAGAACAAACCCAGCTCCAGATGGACCTGGAATAAGATACCTCATAACCCGCTTTCACAGCTTTCACCATTTTGTTTTGGGATTTATTGTCTAAATCAAGCATTTAGAAGCCTCCATGCTGAGTCTTGGGGCTTTTTCCCCCAAAGTCCTCCTGGCTGACATATTCTTGGGTCGAGGATGTGAGCACAGAGCAGCTCTGACTGCTCTTGTCAAACACAGCAGCATCTCTGGGCACAGGGGCAAGTGGATTTGAGCTGAAGGAGGGCAAAGATTAGATGGGATATTGGGAAGGAATCCTTCCCTGGGAGGGTGGGGAGGCCCTGGCACAGGGTGCCCAGAGCAGCTGGGGCTGCCCCTGGATCCCTGGCAGTGTCCAAGGCCAGGTTGGACACTGGGGCTTGGAGCACCCTGGGATGGTGGAAGGTGTCCTTGCCCATGACTGGATGAGCTTTAAGATCCCTTCCAACCAATCCATTCTGTGACCTGACTCCTAAAATTCAGGCCACCAGGCCTCCGTCCCGATGGGCAAAGCCACGCTGGGGCAGCAGCGGGCACTGGGAACCAGCTGGCGGCCCTTGCTGCCCTCACTGCCCCAGACTCGGGCTGTGCGACAGCTCTGGGAAGCCGCGCGGCCCCGCGGAGCCGGTGCCATGCTGAGCGCATCAGCCGCGCCAGGAACAAATGAATGAACCCAAGCCAGTTTTGTTCGTGTGCTGAGGGCAGGGCAGCCAGGCACGGAGCGGCGGAGAGGCGGAGCGCGGTGACACCGCTGTCCCCGGCGCGGCACATCAGCCACACGCGACCCAGAGGTGCCCAGACCCAGATCTGGAGGCTGTGGCTGCCGGAGCGTGTTTATTCGAGCCCCGCTCCCCTGCCTGCGTGTTCCCAGCGGGAGGGGATGTAAACTGGCTCAGCCATGCCTGCCCGGCCCTCCATCCTCTGCCACGTGCCAAAACCCTTCTGCTCACACTCGCGCGAGGTCACATTTCTTGGCAGGGAGCTCGGCTCCTTCTCCCCTCTCCCTTCCCCCATGCTCCTGGTGAAATAGGAAAACAGCCTGCCACCTGCCATTTGCCTGGCCTGCTTCTCTCTGTCTGCCAAAAATTAGCAACATGCCCCAAAATATAATTGGAAACACTGCACCGCACTGCAGGGGTCCCATTGCTGTTGCATAGAAGAGGCTTGACAGAAAGCCAATTTAATTTCTAGATTCCCCGGGCTGCGTGTAGCTGCTAAGTGAGGAGGTAAAAAAAAAAAAAAAAGAAAAAAAAAAAAAATCCCTTTTATCAGGCCAATTCCTATTAGTAGATTCCGATCTTTTAACAAGCCGTGCCGTAGGAATCAGCGAGCTGTCACTGCCAGCAGATTTAGGGCATCACTTCTTGGAATTGGAGTCGTGTGGGAGGTCAAGAGTTAGAAGCCGGCATTCCCAAACTTCAGAGCTGCGAGCTGGGGTGTGCAGGGCAGAGCTGGAGATGGCAGAGGATATTTCGTGAGGGCTGACAGTAACCCCGGCAAGGAAAGCGCCCCGTTCCCCCTCCTCCCCAGCAGAACTTGCGCAAGTCCCCGAGGACCCTGGCAGGAGGGGTCTGGAGCTGCCTCCCGCACCTCCGCGCTCAGGGCAGCTCTGAGAGCGGAGCACAGCACCGCTGCTGCTGCCCAGGCTGCAGGCCAGCCCCGCAGAGCCAGCAGCTGTCCGCTTTTCGCAGGAAAAGGGCAGGACAGGCGAGCAGGGAAATACAGGGCACCTCATTCACACCACGCCTTGGCAGAGAGCTCGGCCAGCAGATTTGCGAAGCTGAAAAGCAACATTTCACCCCGAAAGAGCTGTTTACGTTGTCAGGGCTGACTTGCCAGGCTTAGGAAAGAGCTGTGCCAAACTGGCTTATTGTTATCTCCCTTCCCCAAAACACTCAGGGCCTGCTCCTTTGTTAGGGGCTGTCTGTGTCCGTGGAGCTGTGCTGAAACCCGGGCTCCTCGGGGACACCTGTACACACAGGCACTGGGAACTCGGCCACTCTCCCAGCAATAAAGATGGATACTGGGAAGGAATTGTTCCCTGGGAGGGTGGGGAAGCCCTGGCACAGGGTGCCCAGAGAAGCTGCAGCTGCCCCTGGATCCCTGGCAGTGCCCAAGGCCAGGTTGGACAGGGCTTGGAGCAGCCTGGGACAGTGGGAGGTGTCCCTGCCCATGGCAGGGGGTGGGATGGGATGAGCTTTCAGGTCCCTCCCAACCCAAACCATCCTGGGATTCTGTGAAATGAACTGCCAGGCTGGAGCTGGAGCCTCACTGACCTCATGTCACCCCTGGAACTGTGCTCCTCCTCCTTATCCCAAGGCTGTACGGCACACTCGGGTGGGTCCGAACAGGAACAATCCTTCCATCTGCTCTTAGGGAGAAAAGTGCTTAAACCCGAATCACAGCACTACCACGTTACACCCCAAATCCTCCCGGGCCAGGTTCCTTGGAGGAGGTGCACAGGAATGCTCAGACCGGGCACCCTGGGGACACGCAGGTGTGGCTAGAGGCCCGAACAAGACGCTGGGACAAAGGAATGTCTCTGGGGATGGAGCCTCCCAGCCCATCCCACAGAATCACAATACCCTGAGTGCAAGGGACCCACAGGGATCATCGAGTCCAGCCCCTGGCCCTGCACAGGACAGTGCCCAGAATCCCACCTGTGCCTGGGAACGTTGTGTTTAGGGCTGGGACTCAGATACCCAAACCCGATCACAGATCTGCTGCGTGGGACTGAGGGCTGCCTTAATTTCAGCCTCAGAAGGGAAGGGCAAGAGGGAGCCCTGAGGAAACTGCACATTCCTTCTCATCAGGCTGATTACTGAATAGGCTTTAATAGATCGGGGAATGAAGAGTTTGGTTAAGTCTAAATACTTGCTTTGAAATTCTTCAAAATTAGAAAATTAGATTTTTTTTCTTTTTTTGTATTTGCATGCTATGGAATAATAGGGAGATGACCCCACGTTTCCAAAAACTAAAACACAAAAAATTACCACAAAATCCACAGCTGCTCCCCATTTGCAATAAGCTGTTTGAAACAAACCAATGCATTTTGCTCCAAGAAACACGCATTAGGCACTGGCAGCTTGTTTCCTTCATTCCTCTATCCCCAAGTACTTCCACTGGAAGGAGGGGGAAACCTTGAAGTGATACATGTGTGAGAAGCCCTGAGAACAATAGCTGCTCCCCAGTCGACTCCAGAGCTGTTATTAAACTCGAGGGAGCACAGCTGGAGCAGCACCAGCACCAGGCTCTGGGAACACCAGCAGAAGTCAGATTTCCACCTACAAATTCCTGGAAGCTCGCAGCCCAAAGAGCAGCACACCACAGATCCGTGTGGGCAGGCTCAGTGGGATGGCACCATGGAGACCTCCCCTCCAAGAGCAAAGTATCATCAGGCTAATCCTCACATCAGGAAGGGCAGGAGCCTGCTTGGAGCCCAATGTCGCCATTGTGTTTTTCAATTGAATTTTACCCACAATAAGGTGCGGTCAATACAAAGAGGCTGCTGTCACACAAACCCTGCTCGAGCCCTCAGCTCTTGGGGATGGAAAAGGTCAGGGAAGAAAAGCAAGAACCCAGAAGGCCATTATAAATCATCCCCCAAACCTATTTCACACCGTGGAAGCAGAGGGGCAGCACCAACCTCTGCTCTCTGTGCCCAGGGACAGGACCTGAGGGAGCGGCTGGAGCTGTGTCAGGGCAGGGTCAGGTTGGGTGTCAGGGAAAGGCTCTGCCCCCAGAGGGTGCTGGGCACTGCCCAGGCTCCCCAGGGAATGGGCACGGCCCCGAGGCTGCCAGAGCTCCAGGAGGGTTTGGACAGCGCTGCCAGGGATGCCCAGGGTGGGCTTGGTGGGGTGTCTGTGCAGGGCCAGGAGTGGGACTGGATGATCCTGGTGGGTCCCTTTGAGCTCGGGATATTCTGTGGTTCTATGAAAGGCAGCAGCTTGTCACTGTCAGTGTATCTGCAGATCACGTTGTTAATTTTCAACATCCAAACCACCCACCATTCCAGCCAGGCCTACCATGACTGTGCATTACCCATTTTCACTTGGGATGTGCTCTCTCAGCAGACAGGGGTGAAAAACCAGGTGACAACCTACAGAGCAAAGCACACAGAAGGCTGAGGAGCTGGGGTGGCAAGGAGGAGCTGGAGCAGAGAACAAATGCTGCAGAAACCGGACCACGGTGTCTGGAATGAGCAGCTCCGTCCCTGGATGTGCCAGAAAGGGTAGAGGAAGCTGAATGTTGCTGTTTGCAACCAGCTCACAGCTCTTGTCCCTCCTGAAAACGGGGGGAAGCATTGAAGGATGCATCCTGCTCTGGGGGTGGCTCTGAGGGTCCCTTTCTCCAGGCTTTGGGAAATGAAGCTTCTCTTCACACCAACTGCAAGCGAGCAGCTGTTTCCCCTCGTTCCCTGGACACGGAGCTGGCCCACAGGAAATAATGCCGTGAAGGTTTTCTCTGAGTTTAAAAGCTGGAGATGGAAATGAAGCGCTGCCTTCAAATGAAGCCTTCACCGTCAGGGGACACCATCAGGGAGAACGAGCAGCCCAGTCCCACAGAGCATCACCCCAGGCAAAAACCAGAGACGAGGAAAGAACCGAGGGAGGACTCAACTGCTCTGTTCAGAATCAGATCTTCAGGCATCAGAAAAGCGGGTGAAGGAAGGTTTCAGAGCCTGCCGCAGACACGCTTGAACCCCGCCAGCAGGCTGCACCTCTGTGCCCACATTAAACTCCTTTCTGAGGACACACAGAGGAGACGTTTCACGGCATCCACAGCAGACCTCAACTGAGTTGTGCGTCAAATACCTCGCAGCTGCCATTGGATCCTTGATTCCCAGAGACCCCTGACAAACTCCTAGCCCTGCATTAATGACGCCGAGCTCAGCAGCAGGATCTCTCCATCCAGCACAGCAATACCCCCACTCCGAGGTTTCCCTGAATGCAAACTGCTCCAAGTCGAACCTGATGTTCCCAGAGGGGTTTGGGAAGGGACCTTAAAGTTCCAACCCCCTTCCACTAGACCAGGTTGCTCCAAACCCCATCCGGCCTGGCCTTGGACACTTCCAGGGATGGGGCAAAGGATAGGATTTGGTGTCTCACAAAACCCCCTCTCCCTGCCAGCTGTGCTCCAGCCTCCCAGCCACATCCCATCCCTGCACAGGATACATTTTGCTGCTGAGCACACCCAGTGCTCAAGAGCTCATTGCAGTCTGTGGTCATTCTAAAGGGGTCACCAGAGACCTGAACTGCCTGGAGCCAAGGTGTGAATAATACAAGTCAGCTGCCAGGACCAGGCTGTAACTCACCTGAGAGCTCTGATGGAGCCCAAACAGGAATATAATTTGATTTTTCTGCTCAGGTTGGATCAAAAAAACTTAAAGTGGCAAATGCGACATCTGAAAGGAGCTTCAGGAGAAACCCTTGGCACTACAAGGAGTTCAGGTCTCTCAGGCTGAAATTCTTCCCTGCACAGGGTGCCCATAGAAGCTGTGGCTGCCCCTGGAAGCCTCGCCAGGCCTTCTGCAACATTTCCTCCAGCCAGGCCTGTCCTCTGCCTTCCCCAGGAAGGAACATTTTGTTCGAAGACCGCTAATGACCCATTTACATCTGCCTATAAAACGATGTTGGGCTGTTTGTCCCTCCCCTCCCCGCACTCGGCTGCTGCTGGCCTGCAGAGCCTGTCAGGGCTAATTACGTTGGCTTGTCCGTGGAGGGAGTTCTCCCTCTCTCCATGTGTTTTCTGTTCAGAGCAGAGCACGGTTTCAGCAGGTTTTTGAAGCTGCTGTTGTTGTTGTTGTTGTTGTTGTTCCTGACAAGAGCTGCTGTTATGAAACACATCCTCACGGCCCCGCCAAGGCCCCAGCCGAGGCAGAACCAGCTCTGTTTGACGCAGGAGCAAATTGAGACCATTTGGTACTGGGGGGGCACTGGACATCTTATTCAGCCTGCAAGGGAGCTGGCAGGAGAGCTGAGCTTCTCCTCCCTTCCCTTCCCTTTCAGCACGCTCATTTATTCCCGCCGAAACGCACCGTTTCTCTTCCAGCCTTCCGTAATTTCATCCACATGCCGTCAGGGACGGACACGGAAAACCACCTGCCCGTCACTCCCAGCAGATCCTGGGCCAGCCCCTGAGCCCTGGGGACACCACGCTGTCCCTCGCTCCCTTTCTCCAGGGGCGAAGCTCCTGGGACGGCAGAGCAGCCCAGGCCCGGAGCCAGCGGGGCAGAGACCTGGTGAGGGACCCAAGGAGCGGCTGAGGGAGCCAAGCTCGGTGAGGGACCCAAGGAGCTGCTGAGGGAGCCAAGCTCGGTGAGGGACCCAAGGAGCGGCTGAGGGAGCCAAGCTCGGCAGGAGAGCGCCCTGCCTTCCCTCACAGCAGGGACCGGAGGGAGGGCAGGGCAGGGCAGGGCAGGGCAGGGGCCGCACAGCCCCGGCCAGCGGGGCCTTCTCCCCACGCCGCGGGCGGCGGGCCGGGCGCTCGCTGCTCTGCTCCCCAGCGTGGCAGCAGCTCGTTTATCAGGGAGAGGTGGGAGAGCTGCAGCACAGCTGTGCTCCCGATGTCCCTCGCACGGCGCAGCCCCAGCGCCAGCGGGGCCGGACGGAGGCGGCACGGGAAGGGCCGCTGGGCCACGCAGGCAGGCTGCGCCTGGAGGGGAGAGAAGGGCTGCTCCGGACCACACAAACCGCCCCACAGGCTGCAGAAGGCGACGGGGTCGGTCAGCGTGGCTGCCTTGCTGTCCTGGCACAAGGGATGGCAGCACAGCCTCCCCTCAGCTCCTGGCTATTTAGGACAGCTCAGGGCAGTGGTGGTGCCCCACAAGAGAGGCCGTTCCCTGTGGGATTCCCTCACGGTCAGCTTGGACCACAGTGGCTTTGTCCAGCCCTCAGCATTACAGAGCTCTGAGCTGCTCCTTGAGACCTGGGCACCGTGGGCTGACCCCGGGGAGCCCTTGCAGCCCACCAGGAGCCCAGGCACTGGTGTAACTGGTGAGGACACCCTGTTTTACCACACACACCGTGCTGCCAATCCGAGGTGTGAAAAGCCATCCACCCAGGGAACAGTGGCAGCAGCACCTTCGCACCTCTTGGCCCTGCCTGGAGAAGACACCAGTGCAAAGGCTGGGTTGAAAATCATTTTCGCTCGTTAATGCAATTGGTTTTGCCAGGGAAGAAGGGGGAATAAGGGGGTACAAGTATCGGGCCTTTAGACACTGCATAATGGCTTCAGATTGAAAGGGAGTAACTTAAATTGGATATTGGGGACAAATTCTTCCCTGTGAGGGTGGGGAGTGCCCAGGGTGCCCAGAGCAGCTGTGGCTGCCCCTGGATCCCTGGAAGCTCCCAAGGCCAGGCTGGACGGGGCTTGGAGCAGCCTGGGACAGTGGAAGGTGTCCCTGCCCCTGGCAGGGGGAGGAATGGGATGGGCTTTAGGATCCCTCCCAACCCAACCCACTGTGTGGTTCCATGTTTCTACAATAAATGAGCTCCAGGAGCCCTCCCTTTCCAGGCAGGACCGGGAGCTGCCCGTCCCTGCCTCCTGCCACGGATGGGAGCAGCTTTCCCTGGACTAAGTTCTCAAAGGATGCCCACTAGCTCTCCCGCAGCCGGGGAGCCAGCCCGGCGTTGCAGTGGAAGGCCCATTAAGGAGGAGGCAGAGTTGAGTGACAAAGCAATCAGGCTTATCAAGGCCCAGCTCGGGGTTTGGGAGGAAACGCAGCCGCCAGAGCACATGCCAATACTGTTAATGCCTTTTGGGGCTGCATCTGAGGCAGGGTTTGTTTTGGCAGCTGCAGAGCCTGATATAAAACCGTGTCCTTGCTGCACGGATCGCACAGGCTGGGGGAGAGAGCCAAGGCTGCTGAGCGGGGCGGCGCGGGGATGCTCCAGCAGCACAGCCCAAGGCTCACCTGGCAGGAATCCACCTGGCTCCAGCTGATCCATGCACACCAGCGGAGCAGCTGGACCCCGCTGTTTGTTTGTTTGTTTGTTTGTTTGTTTGAGACATCTCCTTGGGGCTTCTCCTGCTGAATCTCCAGGATGGTGGGGCTTACGTGCCACAGTGCCACGTGACTGTCACCAAACCACATCCTGCAGCAGCTCAGAGAGGTGTGACGGGCTCTCCCGGAGCCACACCTTCCTTGCAGCATCAGGATGGCTTCCTCAGCTCGGATACCACCAAAACTCAGAAGGGATCAGGCAGTTCAAACAGCTCTGAGAGCAACAACTGGGAAGTGAGAGGTCTCTGTCAACAACCATGCAAGCAAGTTTTTTCCCCCTCTCCTGGCACTTCTTCCACAAAAACATGGGTTTAGAGGGCTAAAAACCAGAACAAAGCAGGTTTGTCTCCTGGTTCATGGGCAGTGGGTGTACCAGCGACTCCCTGATTAATCAGTACAATGAGAGATTTGGGTTGATAACCGAATCTGAAGCACATTTGCATCCTGCAGGCGAGAGAGGGATCTCTCTCGATGGCATCCCAGAGGTGTCATCCTCAGCAGGATAATGGATCACAGGATGCTTTGCATTGGAAGGGACCTGAAAGATCATCTCCCCTTCCACTATCCCAGGTTGCTCCAAGCCCTGTCCAGCCTGGCCCGGAACACCCCCAGGGACACAGAGGCACCTTTGGGAGCCCATGGGAAAGTGACAGCAGGAGCCTTTGCTCCATGAGAGCTGGGGACATCACCGTGTACATGACGCAGGGGAGAGGTGCCACTGCCATGCTGTGGCTCATCAGTCCTAAATCTCTGCTTGGAAAAGCCCTCTGAGATCACCAAGTCCAACCATTCCGCCAGCACCACCAAGCCCACCCCGAATCCTGTCCCCAGGTGCCACATCCACACACCCTTCGAACACTTCCGGGGATGGGGACTCCACCACTGCCCCGGACAGCCCATTCGAAGGCCTGACCACCCTTTCAAGGAAGAAATTTTCCCCAGTGTCCACCCTGAGCCTCCTCTGGCCCAGCCTGAGGCCGTTCCCTCTCCTCCTGTCCCTGTTCCCTGGGAGCAGAGCCCGACCCCCCCGGCTGCCCCCTCCTGTCAGGGAGTTGTGCAGAGCCACAAGGTCCCCCCGGAGCCTCCTTTGCTCCAGGCTGAGCCCCTTTCCCAGCCGCTCCCCATCGGCTTTGAGCACCTCGGGATTTCTCATCTGAGCCGCGGAGCTGAGCTCGCACCCACCGCGCTGCCATTGGTCTCTCGCTCCTCGCTCCCCCCCACTCTTCCTCCTGCCGCCCCCACTTCATTCCACATTTTTCACATTTCTGGGGATTGTTTTTCACCTCCCAGCGCTTTCTGGAGCCTGCCCAACAGAAATAAACGCAGCCTGACCATGGCTGGTGGGGCGAGGGGCAGCGGGTTACGCTCTCGGTAAATTTAGCCTCTCACTGACAGATTTATCTTCCTTAATCAGAACCAAGCGTAGTTAGCGAGGTTTGTTTTTGTAGACTGAACTTCCCCAAAGTCAGCCCGCACACACCTCCCCCTCCCTCCCTGCCTCCCTCCCCAATTACATAAATGCTTTTAGTTAAGAGCTAATTTCCTGGAGTGTGTGCCAGTGCTCTCTCCACGCAAACAAAGCAAAGACGGCACTGGAAAGGGAGATTATCCTAACAAAAGGTGAGGAACGAGGTGTCAAAGGGTCTCTTCCCCGCCTCTCCTCCTTCATTTGCACACAGGAGATAAAGCACATGCGGGGGGCACCTTCCCGGCCTGGAGACGCGGGTTTGCCCTGGCACACCGAGGTTCGGCCAGAACCTAAACCACATCCTCTGATTCGGCAGGAGAGCCGGGCAGACCCCTCAGCTGCTCCATTCCCATCCGGGCTGCCTGCTCCCGTCCTTTCCTCACCCCACATCCAGCATCCCCGTCCTGCCACAGCTTGGATCAGCGCGGGGGGCTCAGCCAGGTTTGGCCCCGCCGTCCTCTCCCGTGTGGTCGGAGGGACTTCGTGGACATCTCCCTTCACGGGGCTCCTCCTCTGCCTCTGCCCACGGGCTTGCTTTAACACTCGCCTTCCGTTTTCCTTCCCACCGCGCTATTGATTAGCAGCGTTCCTGGCATGTGCCAGCCCGGCATGTGTTGTAATGACCATTTCTTTCTTCTGTTTCGGCCTAAACAATTGTTTGCACTCGGCTCAGCCGCTCTCCCAGCAATTAAGAGCCATGATGGATATCGGGAAGGAGAGAAATTCCTTCTGCTAAAAGAGAAATTGCAGCCGAGGGAAGCAGCAAGGCAGAGGGGAGCGGTGCACTGGCACCTTTGTGGATCAGCACGGGCTGAGATGGAGCCCCGGCCCTGTGACATCGCTGATCCAGCCCGCGCATCTCCTTGGGTGAAACTCCCAAGGAACCACCCCCGATTTCTAGCTCAAGAGCAGGTTTTGGTTTTTTCCCCTCTATGCCCTATCTGGGTGAGAAATAATTCTGTATTCAGGACAGGGCAGCTTCTGCTGGGCTTCAGAGCTCAGCCCGCAGCTGCCCGATGCCCTGGGGTGCTGGGAGCAGTGCTGGGAGGTGCCCAGCGTGGCTCTCACTGGGGGAGTCTCTGTTGGCCCCTTAGACAGGAGTGGTCACCTGGGGGTGATGCTGAGGCCAGGCTCTGCCAGCCCCAATTCCAGCTGGGAATCCACAGCGGCGGAGCTGTCGGCACAGCCCAGCCCTGCTGCCAGAGCTCACCTCAGCTGATGTTCCCCACGTCTGCCCACCTTCCAGGGGCCCTTCTGGACCAAGCCCGTGTCCCCTGCCTGGACACGGGTCCTGTTTTCCAGAGGGCGAGCTGGGAAAATAAATTTCGGTGTCTTTTTTTTTTCCCCTCCTTTTCCTTCAGATGAAAATTCCCCTCATTTCCCCTCGAAAGCCAGCACACGTGGGACTATTTTTACCCAGGTTTATTTTTAGCTCCTCTTCCCTCCGTCGCCTCTCACATGGCTGCACGGGGAGGGATGGCAGCGGCTGCAAGGACACGTTCTCCCCCTACAGCACGGCAGGGCTGGGGGCAAACACGCGGGCAGTACTGACAGCACAGCCTCGCTAATCAATCCCTGCTCCCAGCCTTGCTCTCAGGGCGCGGCGAGCTTCCGAGCTTCCTCCCACCCAGCACTGCTGCCCCCGGTGCTAGAGATACCCCACCCAAACGTGTCCCCATCCCGCTGGTGCTGCCCCAAGGGACCCAGCTCCTGCTGTCCCTCTCCCTGCTGGCCCCACAGCTCGGCGGTCAGGGGCTGGAGCCAGCTGGAAGCCCTAGGAGCTGGGTTTGGAGCCAAACGCTGGCCACAGCCACCAGCAGGGCAGGAACTGGGGCACTGCCTGGCTCCTCTGGGACAGAGTCTTCTGTGCCTGGCCCTGCCTTCAAAGCGGAGCCTGGCAGGCAGGCAGCTGGGAGAAGGGGATTGGGATGCTCAGGAGCTGCTTTGAGCAGGGAGAAGGCTGCGGGAGCTGGCCCAGAGGATGCTGCGGGACACTGGGTGGTTTTGGTTGGGATGAGCAACGCACAAAGGTCCGGGTTTCACTCTTCACGGGAATTCAGTCACGGCCCGAGCCTCGGTGTGTGTTTTCCCAGAGGGGAATCCCTGTTTCCCAGCAGCAGGACTAACCTCCCCCACGGCCTGCGTGCTCCATCCAGCAGCACACGGTCTGGGAGCAGCACTGAGACTGCGGGCATGGAGGGGAAAGGGGAGGCACAGGAGGCTGGGTGCTGCTCGGGAGGCTCTCGTGTCCCACAGCCGCCTCTCACCCTGCCACCACCTTCCAGGGCATCTTCCCAAGGCCTCTGCTGGCTTCCATAAGGGAAGACACAGCCTCTCCATGGCACCAGCCCTCTCCATCCCGGATCACAGCGTGCCACGGTGCCCACGGTGCCCGTGCCAGGCTGCACTGGCAGGTCCCCCGTTACCATGGCAATGCTGCCAAGGTTCACATCTCTTCCTCCATCCCGATTTATCCTGCCGCCTCATTTCCCCCCCACACTCCAGACCTCAGGAAGGGTTAGGATGCAGCTCTGCCATCAGGGCTGTGGTCACGTTGCAGGAAGCCCTCGCTCAGGAGTAACAGCCTTGGATCTGCTTTCAGCACGGGGGGAAAGCTGGAATCAGGGAGCAGATACTGATAAATCCTCTGCTGTCTCTCCTCATTAGATTTTACCATGGGTAAAAGCCCAAAAGGCCTGAAACGTTTTTGTTAACTGACAGGGATGTTTGCTGGTCATCATTTTAAAAGAAAAGCTCCCCCTGCAGAGGGGACAGCTGTGGGTGCAGATCCTCATCAGTGCTGGTCCTCCCACCCACATGGCCCTGCCCTGGGCATCCAGCCCATCCCAGTGTCCAGCACCGGCCACCTGGGCAAGCGGGAATCTCCCCTGGAACATCTCCCTGGGGCCACAGTCTCTTCCCACCCATGTGCTGTTTCATGGAATCACAGAATCCTCAGGGCTGGAAAAGACCTCCAAGGCCTTTGAGCCCAACCGTTCCCCCGGCTCCGCCAAGGCCACCCCAGACCATGTCCCCAAGTGCCACAGCTACACATCTTTCACACCTTTCCAGGGATGGGGACTCCAGCACTGCCCTGGGCAGCCTGGTCCAATGCCCAGCCACCCCTTTGGTGAAGGAATTTTTCCCTAATCTCCAACCTGAGCCTCCCCTGGCCCAGCCTGAGGCCGTTCCCTCTCCTCCTGTCCCTGTTCCCTGGGAGCAGAGCCCGACCCCCCCCGGCTGCCCCCTCCTGTCAGGGAGTTGTGCAGAGCCACGAGGTCCCCCCTGAGCCTCCTTTTTCCTGGTGGCCTCCATCCAGCTTCTCCATAGCAACATCCAGACATTCAATATAGATCCCAAAGCTGCCTTTGCTAAATGCCACCTCTCCCTGCCACAGACAAGCATTGTCAGGGAAAATCCCAGCTTGATCCCAGCCTGGGGGGTTCATCATGCAATGGCAGCAGCTCACCTTTAGCTGGTATTTCCAGGCTCTTTCCTACACTGACATTGCCCCTGATCCTTGTGCACCCGCCTCCTCTTAGCCTGTGGTGTGACAGGACAGGGGAGAGAGACCTGAAGGGGCTCCAGGAGAGCTGGAGAGGGACTTTGGAGAAGGGCCTGGAGGGACAGGACACAGGGAATGGCTTCCCACTGCCAGAGGGCAGGGATGGATGGGATATTGGGAAGGAATTGTTCCCTGAACTAAGCAGAGAGCTCAGTCGCTTGGAGCGATCCCTTATCCAAGCACCGAACCCCGTGGAGCTGAGGAGCCGGGGCTTGCACTGCCATCCTGCCCTGCGCGGGGGTTTTCCCCCTCGCCACCCCCGATTCACAGGAGCGGCCCTTCGGCTGAGGATGCTGATGAGCTGATGTTGGGACGCGGTTCCAGGAAAGGCAAATCCATTTATCAAAGTGCTTACGGCTCCCAGTTCAAGGCGGGTGAAGCACCAATAAATATCGAACGGAGCGAGGGAATCAGACTCCAGAGTAGCTTCATAAATAAAAGG
>VZTI01004795.1:0-55264 GCA_013397865.1 Struthidea cinerea
AGGAAAGGAAAGGAAAGAAAGGATGTTTGCCCCCTAGGTTGGCTCTGCAAGGAGAAAAGGCAAAAGGTGTAATTATTAATAGTTCCCAATAGATGGCTCTCAAAACACAGAGGTGACAGCAATGCTGAGTACACAGATCAGATTAATTTCAAGAACAGCGATTCTATCATATAAGCGGATAAAAAAGAATGTTTTTCTTCTTTTTGAAAATACGCAAAAATTATTTTGTTTCGTCACACTCTGGTCAGATCTGTAGTTATCTCAACCCTTCATGCCCCACATTGGCACCACAAAAGGATCATTATGCTTTAACCCCAGCCAGCAACTAGGTACAATGCAGCCGCTCACTCACTCCCCTCACTTCCTCTCCTCCATCTGGATGGGGAGAAGAATCAGAAAAAAAAGTGAAAAACCTTTGTGGGTTAAGATAAGAACAGTTTAATACTTAAAACAAAGTATAATAATGGTAGAAAAAGAAAACGCAAGAAAAACAAAGTGCAATTGCTTACTGATGCTCAGCCTGTCCCTGGGCAGTGATTAGTCCCCTCTGTCCATCTCCTCCCAGTTTATATTCTAAGGTTGACGTTCCGTGGTGTGGAATATCCTGTTAGCCAGTTAGTGTCAGTTGTCCCAGCTATGTTCCCCCACAGCTTCTTGTTCACCTCCTTGCTGGTAGAGCATGGAAAGCTGAAAAGTCCTTGACTTGGAGTAAGCGCTACATAAAAACAACCAAAACATCAGTGTGTTACCAATATTATTCTCATATTAAAAACCTAGTGCTGCACCAGCTACTAAGAAGAAAATTAACTCTATCCCAGTCAAAATAAGGACAGTCACCTCCTCCGTCTCCTCCTCCATCTTCTCCTAATCTTCCAACATTTTCTTCCATTGCCTCCTCCTTCCTTTCTGCTGCCACCTTCTTCCACTGCCTTATTCTATTCTACTCTACCTCTTCTGTGTCCTCCTCCTTTTCTTCTTACACCACCTTCTTCTACCACTTTCATCCTCTGCTTTCTCCTGTGGCCTTCTCCTCATGCTGCCTTCTTCCATTGCCTCCTGCTCTTCTTCCAACACCTTCTTCCATCAAGTCTTCCTTCTCTTTTTTTGCTGCCTTCTTCTGACACTTTATCCCACCACCTTCTCCATTCCCTCTGCCTTCTTTTCCTCTGCCATCTTCTTCTGTCACCTGCATCATCACATCCTCCTTTTCTTCCACCAGCTTTTTCTGGTGTCTTCTTCCATCACTTACTTCGTCACAATCTTCATCACTTCCTTTTTTCCTAACTGCACCTTCTTCCATTGCCTCCTTTTCTTCTTCGTCACACACTTCTGCTGCATTCTCTTACCTCTGCCCTCTCTTCCTTCACTGCCTTTTTCCACCACCTCCATTGCCTTCTGCTTCACTTCTTCTGTCACCTTTTTCCTTCACCTCCTCTGTTGTCTCTTGCTTCTTCTTCCATTGCCTTCATCACCATTGTCTTCCATTGCCTCCTCAGTTGTTTCTTCCTTCTTTACTTCCACAGCCTCCTCCTACCCTTCCTTCACTGTCTTCTTCCATAGCCTCTTTTTTCTCTTCTTCCAATGTCTTCTGCCACCTTCCTTAATTGCCTTGTCTGTAGCCTTCTCCTTCTCTTCTTCCAACACTTTTTCTTTGCCTCCTCCATTTCCTCCTCCTTCTTTATTCTGTGGCTTTCTTCCTCTGCCTTTTTTTGTTCCCTCCTCCATTGCCTCCTCCTTCTATTTTTCTGCCTGCTTCTGTCGCCTTCATCTGCCACAGCCACCTTCCAACGCTAATGCCTTCCTTCTGCCACCTCCACCTTCTTCTGTCTTCTTCCACCACCATTTTTCCTTCCACCACTGCTGCCTTCGTGCACCGCCTGTCTCTGCTGTCTTCCTCCACTGCTTTCTGCTGCCATCAGCTCCTGTCAATGCAGTCTGCTGTCACATTCCATCACTGCCTCCTGTTGCTGCCTTCTGCCACCTCCTACTGCTGCCACCTTCCACTGCTGAATTAATCAGCCACTGCCTCCATATGCCAAAGCTGCCTTCTGTCTCACTGCCTTTACCACTGCATTTCACCACCACACCCTTCCATGACTTTCACTCTTTAGCCACTGTATTCCTCCACCTTTGGCCTCTGCCACCTTCCACTCCCTCCACCTTCCCTTATTCACCACCTTCTTCTTCCAGCTTCTTCCATCACCTGCTCTGTTATCTCATCCATCAGCTTCTTCTCTTCCACCACCTTCTTCTGCCTCCTTTCTTACATCACTTCCTCTGTCACCTCCTCCTTCTTTGCTTCTGCTGCAGCCCTTTGCAACTTCTTTTGTCACCTTCTCCATTGCCTCCTCCTTCTGCTCCTCCATGGCCTTCTTCTGCTGCCTGCTGCCACTCCTTGCTTCTGCCATCTCTTCCACCATTTCCTTCTTCTCTTCTTCCACATTTCCAAGACATCCTAATGAAACTGTTATTGGCAAGCCCAATAATTGTAACTATAGTTGTTAATGACTGTATAGGAATGTCTGTATCAGGTCACTGGCAAATTACTACATTGGAAAACTTGTATTTTTAAGTATAATTATGAGAGAAGTGTAGCATTTTAACAGCATAAAGAAAATAGGTTTCTTCCCCAGTATATTGCTCGGTGGTATAGGTCCTAACTCTGCCTCTGACAGTAATCTTGTACTATTCCACTGATCCTTGAGTAAATAACATCACCCTTCTATCTGTTTGTCTTCCTGCCGTTTTTGTGTGTCTTAGCTATATATTCTGGAGATCTTAAGACAGGGACACTTTACATTAGTTGTTTTCACTTTTTGCCCAGCATGAAAGAAATACAGTGGGATCTTTATAGCAAAAAGTAGTACTGAAGTTCCATATCCAGTGTAAGTGTCTATATACTTTGTGCTCTTGACAATCATGAGACCATTTCATAGAATCACTGAGTACTTTTTGCCTGAAGGAACATCCAGGGGGTGGGGGTCTGTGGTCCAACCTCCAACTTAAAGCAACACCAGTTTATAACCTAGAAGAGGTGCTTAGGGAGAAGCAGGTGGTTTCCAATTCTCACCCAGTGGAGAATTGGAAACCACCAAGGAGGGAGATTCTACAGTCTTTCTGGGTACTTTCTGTTCTAGCACAGTAGGACCCTCAAGGGCAAATTCTTTTCCTTTTATTTCTGCAACTTGTAACCATTCTGTCTTGTCATTATGTCTCTATTTTGCCTTATCTACCTTTTTTGCTAGCGAAAGTTTGGAATTACACCTCCCCTGGCCCCACCTGCCCTTAGCTTTCTTCTCTCCAAGTCAAATAATAACAGGTCTCTTGTTTTTTCTTGTATGTCATGTGCCACCTAATCATCTTGGACACTAATCAACTTGTTGGCCATCTGCTGGAAATTCTCAGGTATATAACACTGCTTTTGTCTGGAGGGGAAGGCGTAAACAAAACTGGACTTTATTCAGCCCTTTACAATAGTCAGCTCTCCGTAAGGAGCATCAAAGTCAATAACACAGGTCAAGCAGAAAATGGATAAAAATGCTTTTTGCTAATGACATAGTACATGTACTACTGACCTAGCAATGATAAAGAGTCTATGATCCATCTTGCCCTTAAGTATTGAAGACCAGATAATTTTTTCACTAGTTTTACATGGTGCAAAAGAAATTTAACTATTTTTCCTAGCCTAGGAAGCAGGATAAGAATAATTTTGCATTTTTCCCAGAAATTTTAAGTCATTGTAGAGTGCCGGTGCCCTGGAACAGAGTAAGTTTTTTATCTACAAATAATAATTATGGCATCTTTGCATACTGAATTCTTTCTGTAGTGTGTGCTTGTTGACCAGTAACATTGGTGTTTGAAATGCATGAGAGAATGGGCAGGTCCAAGTCACAGTTCTTTGGTAGTTGTGCCATCATTTTCATTAGTCAATACGGTAAGAGTCCAATAATTTACTTGAGCCTGTTATTACTGTTGCTCGTGCACAAAACTAAATCATTCCAGAAATGCAAATCAAGCACCATGTCCAGGAGATTTGCCTTGAAACGTATTGCTTCTATTTAAAAATACATCCTCTTGGATGCACCAGCATCTGAATGGGAGGAGCACATATGCATTTTCCCTGCAGGTGCTTCAGGGGTACATCTATCTCTGAAGGAAGATGTAGGTAAGCCACCAGCTCACTTAGGGCAAGTGAAAACTGGAGCTTTCGAAAAATGATGGCCTGGAAATATGGTTCCTCACTGAAATCAAGGACTAGATCAAGTCCACTGAAACACAACATAGAATCATAGAATTATAGAATCATATAATCACAGAATATTAAGGGATTGGAATGGACCTTAAAGACCATGTAGTCCCAACCCCTTTTTGTCCCCCACCATATCTCTGGGTCACTAGTTTGACACTTTAGTTCTCATGCTACACACACAGCGTCTTCTTATGCCTGTGACTGATCCCTCCTCATTAGCCAGTTGTCTTGCTTTAGACCAGCAAATGAATGTGGTATTGAAATGTTCTGGGTTTCAATACAATTTAAAGGTGAAACTTCAAGGGTTTTGTGGACCTTGCGCTTAACATTGGCGTCCCAGTTCCAGCAAAGCTATAACATGTCATTTTACAATTGTAGAGATAGAGGGGACTCTTCAGATGCAGCTGATAATTTATTATAGTGTGTAAATCTGCAGAGAGGTTAGGAAGACTTCCAGCAGGACAAATTTCCTAAACTTTTAATTAATCCAGAAAAGTATTCTGGTTTTGTGAGGCCTTTTCACTATTTCCTTTCCCCCTCAAAATGTTTTATTAACTTTCTAAGGACTATGAATTAAAACTGAGACAATTGCAATCTCCTTACTATATATTATGTGAGATGTTACTAGTATGACACCCAAGAAAATTCTCTCAGGAGTGAGGCTAATCAAGAATAGAAGAAGTCTCACTTTAAAGATTACCGATATCACACAGTCTGGAGTCAGCCAGGCTTCCCCAGCAAGGGTCCTGTCTTGTCTGGGAGATCTCATGCAACGAAGCTCTTGCAGAGAGGTCCATTTTGAGTAAGCAATTAGTTATTTTTTATACCTTTTTGGTGTAAATACATAAGTAGGCATAGGACATCAGTGCCTGGAAGAGTTGTTGCTGACTCCTAGTTTTCTGCAAAGTCAGTTCTTCATCACAGTTTCTTTGTCCTGCACCCACCAGGTTTTGTTTGTGGGGTTTGGGGATTGTTTGTTTGTTTGTTTGTTTGTTTTTTCTGAAAGGAACATCCTCTTATAAATAAGACTGTTCCCAAGAGAATTCTGTCACTGCAAAAGACATGTTTGCCAGTAAAACAGACAATAGATTTGCTAAAATACTCTTTCTATGGAAAACCTTTGCCATTTTTCCCTATCATTCTTCACAGCAGTGGCTGAAAATGATAAATGATGCCATCCATCTCTTGTGCAACACAAGTTAACATTTTCAATAATGAGTTGGGCAGTTGGACAGAGTGCACCCTCAGCAATTTTGTAGATGATATAAAACTGGGAGGACTGATTGATACACCTGTTGAGAGAAAAGGAACATCCTGTACATGGGAAAGAATAACCTCATGTACCAAAGTTGGAAAGCAGCTTCGCAAAAAAAAAAAGGGATGTAGGAGTCCTCAAGGAAAGGTTGAAGATGAGTCAGCAACATGCCCTTGCAGCAAATAAGTCCAACAGCATTTCTGACTGCACTAAGAAAAGTGTTCCCAGGTCAAGGAAGTTATTACCTGTATTATGCACCAGCAAGATCTCATCTGGGATATGTATTCAGTTCTGGACTCCCCAGCACAAGAATTATATGGATATGCTGGAGTAAGTCCAGCAAAGGGCCACTGAGATCATGAAGGGACTGGAGCAACTTTCATATGAGGAGAGGCTGAAACATCTGGGATTGTTTAGCCTTAGAACAGAAGGTTCAGGAAGAACCTTTTTGATGGGTATGAATGTCCGAATAAAGAAAACAACATCAGCATATTCTCAGTTGTGTAAGAGGCTTAAGTTCAATTCCAGAAAATTCTGTTTAAACATAATCCCCCTCATTTTTTACCATAAGGGTAGTCAAACAGAGGAACAGGTTGCCCAGCTATGTTGTATAGTTCTTGAGTATCTTCAGATACTGAGTATCTTTGGAGATGTTCCAAACCTGATTGAACACTGAGCAAGCTGCTCTAGCTGACTATGTTTCGAGAGCCAAGGTCAGCCTAGACAATCTCCAGGGATTCCTTTCAACCTCAAGATATTTGCTGTGATTCCATAAACGGAATCTTAAAGCCAAAGAGTCTTAAATATTCTTTTATTTTTTGAGATGTTTGCATAAATAAATGATAATTTCTAAATTGACCCTCACACACCCAGGAAAGAGGAAGATGTGTTTTTCTGTACCAAATAAGTTGACTCTTTGTATCCGCACAACATTCCAGCTTTCCTTTTGGAAATTACTGTAATGCTGCCTGCAGTGCACTGAAGTAAGACACATTAAAAACAATAAAATTGTTCCATTAAACTGTATAGGTTTATGATTGAGGTCCTGCTCTCCTAGCACTCTTAATAAGTTGGAAGAAGAAAATCCTAGTCCTAGTCTCATAGGAATAGTTATATTACCTACTGAAACTACAGCAATATGTAGTCCATTTACTGACTTTAAAGTCAACTAGGAGAGATTTTATGCACATTTTTAGCTGCAAGACTGTCATTTCTGCCTCCGTTAGTCCTATAAAAAATGACATTGAGCACTGCAAGGTAGACTTTACTTATCCTTGACCTTGTAGACAAACAAGCTATCCTCAAGTTTTGGAACCTATACCTATCCCAGCCCAGACTACTTCAAGTGATAGGTCCCCCTCAAATCCTATTGCTGATTTTCTGCTTACTTTGTCTTGAAAAAGCTAAACAGAAGAGACAGCTAAGTCTGTAATGGTTCCTTCTGAAATGTCTAAGCTTGTGTAAACGAATTGCTGTAAAAGACACAACCAATTATACAAATCCCACTTAACAACCATTAAAGCTAAATGAATTCTAAGCAGGAAGAGGAATTGTCCTGTGGGCCACCATTAATTCACTAAGCAGCAGTCTCTTCCTTCACCTCTCTGTTTCTCTTCCGCACTTTTTTCCTCTTTAATCTTGTCAAAATGCCTGAGGAAAATAAAAACACTTGAAAGTGTTTTCCCACAGAGAACAGAGCTGTGAAGAATTCATCTCACTATTTCTTGAAGTCAGTGTGTAAGAAACCAGGATGGATTTGAAGGAAAGATTCTGTGGGAATAGATATGAAAATCCTAGCTCAACCATTCTGATCCTTGCTATTCCCTATTTTTTTCACTGTCTCTTCAAAAAGTCTCTTTGGGCAGTTCACTCCTGAACTACTGCATGAAAACAGTCTCTCAACACAAAGGTCTTTTAGTTGTTGAGGCAGAGTGAGCAAGATGAGTATTTGGCATGGGCTTCCAGAATCTGGAAGGCTACCAGTAAGCACTGAGCAGTTGACAGCTTTCTGATGATATAATTCCTAAATGATAATGGTTTCAACAGCTGTGTCACAGACCAAATGTTTTACACAATCCTATTCAGGTCATATTTATCCTAGTCCACACAATTTCAGGCCCTAGAGTCTGTTTATGAGATTATTTCAAGCTCCATGACTTGCTCAACAGGAGCACAGTGAAGGTTATTCATTAGACCTAATTGATTAAGGGACTAGAGCTGCTCTGCATCTACTGAACTTAGTGAAAAGTAAATCCTTCCCCTCTGGAATGCTTCTCCTGATCTGCACCCCACATAAGGAGAGTAACCCAGTCACAAAGTCTGGTTGATACACAGCATTACAGACACAGACTACCACTAGTACTGCTATGAATTTCACTGAAAAAGACTGACATAGTTTCTGACATTTTCCCTTGTCTTCCAAAGGACAGCATATTTTCTTACATAAGACCATAGTTTTAATTCAGTGCAATTTCAGTCTTCAGGATAGGAGTAATTTTAAGGTATAAAAGCTGTATCAACCTTAGCATGTATCCTTAGTTGCAAGGCTACTATTTAGAGCTAGTGTATATTCTGTGCAGGTAAGTTGTAGGTAACACTCTTAGAAGTCAGATGAAGAAGATACAGAAAGACAATGCTTTGACACAAGCAGTTTGTGAAAGAAAGAAAACTTTCATTTGCAACTCTGCAAGTGCAGGTCAGTTAACAGTGGAATCAAGCTCAAGGGTATTTATTATTCCTGTCTCTCTCTATTGCTGTATTAAGAGCTAGTGCTCATGGGACTTGGAAATATCATTCCTATTGGACAGCACAATTCTGTACAGCTCTGTATTGATTTCAAGGTTCTATAATTGGGTTTTTATGGTATCATAGCCCAACACGTCAGGCAGAACTTCTGTTATTTGAGGTTCATAGGAAGTAAGTGGCAGGAAGATGATACTTTAATCAGTTTGAGCAACACACTAATGCCTTTGGAATAAAAATACTCTCTGGATCATATCCTGTGATTTCAGAGCTCTTTCCTATTTGAGTTGCTCTCACTGTTTGGGCTTTCACTTGATGTTATTCTAGCCTTTTTAAAACTAAGTATGATAATTATTAAATATTTTATTGTGCAGCATACTGCGGCTTCAGGGCATACTGAAGGGCACTGCTATGATGTTTTATTGCAGTTGACAAAGAATGTGGTAATATTTTGGGTGTGCTTGTCTTTGGAGTGCTCCCTTTACATTCTGTTACCCTTCTTATTTCCCTATTCCTGGATGCTAAAATGGATCTCTTTGTAACTGTAAACAACACAAAATTTGAATCATGTGAATGATTCTGGATGCTCTCTGAGTAGGATGGTGTTTTACTGGAACAGAAACTCATGTGGGCTTCCTGCACAGCTGGATATAAGTGGTCAAAAATTATCTTGGCTTGCCCGTACTCTTGGCAGGACATGAAACAAAATCTGTTCCCAAAGCCATTTATACATGTTAACATAGGACTGAGCCTGATCACAGAAACTCCTAGTCTCAAGACTGCAAAAGTGTTCTGATCCAGAGGCAGTTCATGGCAAGAGAGGACTTAACTCACAATTGTCTGGTTAAGAAAAGTTTGTCTTGCTACAAAATCGTTTTTTTAGAGCAACTTATTTTGCATAATTGTGTTTTCATTTCTCCCAATAAAATGCAGCTGCATGGCAAAGTGCATGGCCAATGATTTTTTGGTGGAACTTACCACTTAGCACCACAGCTTTTTATTAGTAGTCATAGGGAGAGCATGATTTTGTTAGGCAGTTGGCAATGTCATGCATTCATAGCATGCATTCTACACTTGTAAAACTGAGAACAGAAATTGGCCATGTAAACAGAGTCCTTTACTGTGACTACTGCATGTTATCAAGTTTTTGTCAGCGGTCAGTTCATTCTGTGTCCACTCTTTATATGTTCCTACTGAATATATACAAATACTTTTTAAGAACAGCTTTCCTTTTTCTTTTCCCAGTTTTCTGCTAGTTTTTTTTACTGCAATTCTCAGAACAAGGTCTTTGATCTTCACTTGCTGACTCAATGACTTACTGAGGTTGTAAACAAGATGGACTCATTCAGAGAATTCACAGAAACCTGAAGCTTATGAAATTATTCGTATGTACTGAATTATGCTATTGAGCCATTAAAAACTTTTGCCGCAAGCTAGCCCCAGAGAGGAATGAGTTCAAGAAGCCAATAAAATCTTTGGTTTGGCTTTTGCTCAGTTAGCTTTCTGAAAGCGATTAAATCTTACAGTCATTTCACACATGTGCTCTGTGTACCTTCTGAATTGTCTGACTGACAAAGACAACTAAAACAGTGCCAAAGACCTTGGAAGGGAACATCAAATAAGGTTTACATTTATCCTGTTACTTAAGAATCATTATTTTGATGCCATTGATTTCAACTGCAAGAGGAGAATTTGGCTTCCCCTGGACAAACCCAGAAGAGAAGCTGACTTGGACCAAATAGTAGCAAAATCTAAGCCCAGTGTATGTTGGCTCAGTTCTTCAGAGCTCAGGTATGACTGGTATCTTTTTCAGGCCTGAAATGTGAAGTTTTCATAGATTTCCCCAGTTATGGGAGGTGTTTTTTCACAAACTCACACCAATGTAAAAAAAGTACTACTACTACTACTACTACTACTAATAATAATAATAAAAATAACAATTCTAACTTTAATTTGGAAAACTAGAATGCAATAAAACAATCTATCATGTCACTCAGTCAGACATCTCTGGCAAGAGGATCTGGCAGTCAGGCAGGTAGCATTATTGAGTCTCTTCCCTTGTCTGAATATACTGTTTTTAGTTCAGGTAGGCACTCTGGTCAAGCTGATGTTAATGCCGGTGCAGAACACAAAGTTTGATAGTGAATGCAGAATTTCTTTCCATGTTTCATTATTTTTAAAGCATGAAAAGATTACAAAGACAATATCCCTGTTTACAAAAAGAGATCATGGTCTTCCGAGCCAATGTGCTTACATACTCACATACCGGCTCACAGGTATGCAACTGTGCACAGCTGCAGCTCTTCTGGGGAACTGTCAGAGGCATCCTGTCTCAGGAAACAAAAATTGGCACTGTCAAGGCACAAGATTTGCAACCAGTAGTGACCAACAGCAATAGATTTTAACTATGAAGAACAAAAACAAACAAACAAACAAACAAACAAAACAAAAAAAACAAACAAAGAAACCAACCCAAAATAAGAAAAAACCCAGCCAAAAAAACCCCAAAAATAACAAAAAAAAACCCCACAAAAAAAAAACCCCACCAAACAAACACAAAGAACCCCAACCAACCAAAAAGCTCCAAACCACCAAAGCAAAACATAAAGAGTTACAGGATTTCTAAATTTGTTTCTTTGTTAAGCAGTGGCTTTGATTAACACGTGTGACAGGTTTAAGAAACAGAACTACAAAAGGATTAAAAGAGACAAAGTCCATGATTTCCTGGATGAAAGTCATCTTTAATCCAGGATGAGAGAAAAGTTGCAGGGCATCTAGTAAATTTCCCTTTGAGAAAGTCATTCTTTAGCTGTTCATTCTGAGGTTTCTTGCATCTCCTTCTGAAGCACCAGGTGCTGGCCTCAAGGCCTGTCTATTACTTCTGTGTTATCCTTAGCATGTGATGAACTCTTTCTGGTTGGCTGTAGGTTTGGAAAGAAGTGGAAGAAACGTGCATTTACTTCCTTTACCTTCATAATTACTGTCTTTACTGACACCTTAGGTGTCAAACTATGAGTTAAAGACAAATGAAGACCAAGCATATTTTGCTGCAAAATTGCATTTATTCTTGCCGTTTTTATCTGGATATCCCATGTTCAGTTTGCGGTGAAGGAAGATGAAAACCATCATGTTGCACTTCAGATCCATTAACCCAGGGGATGTTTCGAAAACACCTGTATTTTGATCCTCTTCAAAGCTCCAGAAGTCACTGCTAGGAATATTTTATGGCTTCCAGAACTCCATGCTCTCTAGCATTGACAGTTTGCAATTGCCTGGCCACATGGGATTAAAGGCATTCATCAGAAACCAAAGGATCATTTGGTGCCTTAGATTTTCTTGCCAAGTGAAACAGAGAGACCTCACTTAAAATTAATTTTAAGCACATCACTAATGGGATATTCTCCTGGTAGCTTCAATATTTGTTTTCTTAATAGCTACTTTCTGGAGCCAAGATAACTATCATGCTTTTTATGCAGGGTTGTGCATTGAGGAGACTGTGCCTCTGTATCTTTGGCAAAGTATGTTTCCCCATGTGTACTGATGTAGCTCTTTATTCCTGCTGCTGCTTCCTTCATTCAGGATGGTATGCTTAAAAATGAAAACTTGAGAATAGCTGTTTACTCCCTCTAATCCCTGCAGCATATCAACTAGACTGAAAGTGCCACTTGACTGATTCCCACAGTCCCCTTGTGCTATAATTCAGAAGTATCAGGAAAGAATGGTACTGTATCCCCACACTCCTCTTTGTTTGGTAGCATTTTCCAGCCTCAACAGGGTAAAAGAGGGGTGCACAGCAAACAGGAAGATTTTTGCCACAAGCTCATCTGAAAAAGTCTGAGAAGGTCCCAAGCTTAATTTTTTTGGCTTGCTTGATTGTTCTTTATAGCTCAGCAGAAACCAGAGGCCAGACCTAACTTCCAAGACCTGGGGGCTGACTGCCATTTTTCACACCTGGGCAATTCTTAATCAAGGCAGAGTGATGTGCAAAGAGGCGATCAGAGAAGTAGCATTTTAATGAAACACTGAAGCATTGATAAAATACTGGCATTGATAAAATTCAGTTTGCAGCAGTGGGTTCCAAAAAGAATCAAAAGCAAGGGACGAGGGAGGACAGCATGGGTCAGAATATCTAGCATTGCTGGGAATCTGATGCAGGCCTTAATTAATATAAAGTATTAATATAAATGAATACAGAGTATTCATTAACTAATTTAGACTCTAGGCTTAAATTAATGTAGAGTATTTATTATTTTTGTGGTACGTTCTAGTGATTGTTCCTTAGCAGGAGCATCCCAAACAACCAAAATGAAAACACAGCCTTGTACGAAAATAATCTTCTCAACCAACCACTGCTTTTGTGCAGTGCATGAAAGAGCTGGTGACCAAATCCAGCTGTGCAGAATGCTGTGATGCAGGAATATATGTTTTTTACATGAATATGGTTATGAGTATGTAATGAAAGACCAAAAGAAGAGTTTGTATTGAGAAGAAAAAGAAGCAACAATAAAGTAGTTTGAAGGTTAGCCTTAAATAAATGGAGTGCAAGAAATCTTGCATTATATTTCTGCTCTGGTCACTTGCTTGTTTGATTGGCAGCCATCACAGAACTGCAGGGTTCCTCAGTTTGTTCACCTGTAAAAATTAGCATATATAATATTGTGTGCACATTGTGGTGCCCTTCTACTGCTCAGCTTTGCACAAAACATGGCTAGCCTGACAAATAAGGTGGCAATCTACTTATACCATAAGTTCTGCCAAATTTTTTGTTTTTAATCTTTCCTTTCCCAGACATCTTTATGTACATGATTCCTAACAGCTAGAGACATAATAAACCTTTATTGGATTGTTTCCTTTTGGAGAGCATAGTTTGATTACACTGAGTTCAAGTTTTGCAGCAATTGAAAATACACAGAATATAGATCTGAATATATATTATTCTAATGTAACTTCTTGGAGGTGTAGTGACTAAAAGGCAACTGTCATAAAGCCATATAACTGGTATTTTCTACCAGCAACTGCCTAGCTTTTTTTACTGCCTTTATGTACTTCAGTTGCTTAAAAATCTTTTTCTGTACCTTTATTGATGCTGATATGTGTTCATTATACTTTGATGTCAGTGCCTGTGTTTTGGTATTCCTGCCTATTGAGTATTCATTACTTGACCCAATAAAGTTGTAAGATTATCACTTAAAAAGTGAGTTAGAGTCAGCTGCCATAAATCTGTTTGTGATCCCCGGAATGTGAGCGCAATCAATCAGCAGTTCCAGCCAGCAGACTTTAATGAATCATATGCTTTGGTCTACTTTTGGTGGTTGTATAAGATACATTAATCAACAATCCATGCATGTTTAGAAAATACTAGAATCAGTCAGCCTTTGCTTTGGGATTTTAATTTTTCACATTGCTTTGATGATTATAACATCATTTGGTATAGAGGGTGGTTTGCTCATCATGGTCTGATGATTTGCTTATGATTTAATCAAGCACTAAATTCAGAGAGGAATGTGACTGCATCTGGCTTCCCCTACTATTTTTAAAGAGATGGGGGGCAGTCAGTATTCCAGGAACATGACAGCTTTGCAATCATAGTGCTTATATTTAAGCTTTTTGTAAAGAGGTTCATTATGTGAAGTGTTTATGCTAAGGATGATTATGAAATCAGTGGTGAATAAGGGACTGCCGTTCCCATTTATGAAGTCTTAGTGGAACCCCGGACCACTCTTGAAATGCCCAGCACAGCAGAGTATCAAGACAGTGGCAAGGCAGTCTCCTGAAAAATTTCATATGCCGTTTGAGGAGCTGGTAGTGCAAGGTGTCTGCTCAGAGGCAAAACTAAATATTAGAGATTTTTACAAGTGACTACTGTCAGAGAGAAAAGCACCCTGGCCTGACTCATGTAGAGAGAAATGTGCCTTAAGATCCTACAAGAATTTACAATATCAGTATACAAGTTTTAAAATCCTTTTCAAAGTATTGGAAAAGGGTTTTTTTGTTGGCATTAAATTTAAGAGTAATATGAGATTGTTCACAAAAAATCAGTGGTAATCTCTGCATATAGAGCTATCTAGAAGACATGTTAATGATGAAAAAGAAATTGACTTTATAAGATTTTTGTTGAAAGAGGTTGCAATGTAATGTTGGCTTTATGACGGTTCATCACTTGCCAGTGTACCTTCCAGGTTCCTTCTTTATTATCCTATTTAATACTTAATCTATGCCCAGTCTCCATTGCATGTAGCAGCTAAAAGTCGAGGCATCATTTTTGAATTATGTGGTTCCAGAAGTAATTTTCTGACTAATTATCACTACTTTGGCTTCACCCATCAGGTGTGATCTAACTAAAATTACTATCTTATCAAGATAAGCCAGACCAAATCATCGTTTCCTAATTCTCATGAACAAGCTGTGACATGTAAAATGTTACACATGATGTTCCTCTGACTGATGTTAACATTCTTTAACAGAGTCTGTAGAAATGGATGGACACAATTTTCGTCACTTTGTCTCGTGGTCTTACATATCATCTTAAAACATATCTTAAAATGGAATTTTGCTACGATACCAGACCATGGACATGGGTGTGTGAGGCTCATATGTATCCTGGTTAGTCTACAAATCACTACCTCCCACCAGCCTCATTATGTTGTATTATTGTAAGAGCCTTTCAAGTAGCAAATCTACTATGATAAAAGTCTACGTGAACATGGCAACTTCTTGTTGAATAGACTTGTTCCCTGTATATATTCCTTTCATCCCTGTTTTTACTGAAACATCTCTTTTTGCTAGTTTTTGTCTCTATTTGTCTTTCAAAGCCTGAAGAGAGCAATGAGAAGACTTGGAAAGAGTGGTGATATGCTTTCTTTCATGTTATCAGTCTTTCTGACCTAGCAGACAATCATTTACTGCAGAAGCTAAACAGAATTCCCTGGGAGTTGTTACAAGAATGCGACTGAGATGGTACATTTGTAAAGGAAGACAGGGAATTAGTCACTTAGTGTAACTTATTGGCATTAGTAGGTAGACATGCTGAAGCCTCAGGCCACAAGTTGTAAACTTTTTCCTAGATATGCTGAGCTTTTTATCTGCTTAGGTAGTTTCCACAGCTGGTTCACAGTGGAAGATAAGGAAGCAAGGAAGGTCACTACCTCCGTCAGCGGAGGCTGCAGCCTTAGAGATAGGAAGAGAAACAGTCTGCCTAGAGACAGTGAAGAGCAGAGAACAAGAAGACTCCAGACACTTGTACAAATATTGAACCAAACTGTTGTATGAGGGGTGGGAAACTTAGCTTGTAACAGCATAATTCCTATGGATTCCTTTGGGGTACTCAGCTTGAGCCAATCCTATTGTTGTACCACTCAAATATTAAATTATTTCTTCCTGGTATCAGACATCTGAGACTCTGCTGTGGGAAACCTAGGGTGAAGACATTCTTTAACACATTTAAATAGATGCTAGTGAGCATCCTAATTTATTCTGCAGAATTTTGTTCCTTGTGGAAATAGAAAGGAAACTCAGTTTGGCTCAGACTCCAGACTGTATTTCAAGGGATGACATCTAAACTGAAAGCAAGAACTATTTTGGCTATTCTTTCATCTAAAGCTTAAGCTTGGTACTTCATTAATTTTTTTGTGCAATTAGAATACAACAAAGTTTTATGAACTGTAGTTCAAACAATCAGCTGTTTTTAATATTTGTTAATGTGTCATACTACCAATACATATTGCCCTTTACAAAGTTCAAGACAGAAGTCCTTACCTTTGCAACCCATTCTGCCTGGAAATAGTAAAAGCAAAAGAAGAACACTCTAGAAGTCTTTTCACAAGAATGACACAGGTTCACAGAATCACAGAACGGGTCAGTTTGGGAGGGACAACAGTGGGTCATTTGGTCACAACCACCTGCTTAAGCAGAGTCATCCTAGAGCACATGGCACAGGATTCCAGATAGTTTCTGAATATCTCCATTGAGGGAGATTCCACAACCTCCCTGGGCAACCTGTTCCAGTGCTTGGTCACCTGCACAGCACAAAACATTCTTTCTCATGTTCAGATGGAACTGTCTCTGCAGACAGCTCACTCTTGGACAGGTCTAGTAGTGGAAATTACCCATTTTGTTCCTGCCCATACAAGCTTCTAATAGACAAAAAGAAGTGTGAAGGTTCCTGGGTTTTATCTTTGTTTTGTTCAAACTTCATGATTCATGCCTGCAAACTTTCTCACATATGGTGAATTTTCTATACCTTGTGGTGAAAACAGTGCTCCATCTGTGAGAGAGCACAGGGAGAGTGCTGACAGGAAGGAGCTATCTGTTTACTGTCACTTTTGGCAGTGTAGATTATAAGGGTCTCTGAGCCCTGCAAGGAGTGTTTTTGCAGTTTGCTTAACTATGACCAACAAAAGAATGAGTTACCAAATCAGCAGAATTAAAAAAAAAAAGAGCAATCCTGGCAAGTATTGCCACTATTGAAAATGGCCTCAAGTTGCATCAGGGGAGGTTTAGACTAGATACTAGGAAAAAAACTTCAGCAAAAAGGTTGTAAAGCACTGGAACAGACTTCCCACGGAAGTGGTGGAGTCACCACTCCCGGAAGTGCTCAAAATATGTGTGGATATGGCACTTGTGGACATGTTTTAATGGTCAACATGTTGGTGGTTCTGGGTTGGACTTGATAATCTTAAAGGTTTTTTCCAACCTTTATGGTTCTATGACCCTATGATCCTAAGAACTAGGATTTTGAACATGATAAGTAACAATAGGGGGTGATTGCAAAATATGGGACCGCAGCAAGGAACGGCGGTCTTTTCCCTGTGATCTCTCTTCAGGGAAAACATCTTTTTTCTACCATGGTTTCTGTGTGAGTTTGCATCAGAACTGCTTCTGACAGGAAGCTGAAGCAACCCATGTTGCTTCTCACAAGGTCAACAATGAGCAACTGACCATTCCTAGTGTGTGATGTTCAGCTTGGTGGCACCCTCCTCACTCAAAAAATGGATACGTGTTCTTCTCAAATACCTCATCGTTGTTGGATGAGCTACTGTGTGGAGATGGAAACAGGCTGACTCCAGAAAGACTGTGCTTTCTTGGCATCTTAGATGGCTTCTAGTCAGTACTGAAAGCTGAATGTGTTGAGAGGAAGCAGTTCTAGTGTGTCAGTGAATCATCCACATGGAACTGCAGATCTAGGCCAAGAATCCAGAATCTGGTGTTCAATTTGATATAGAATAACACAAATAATATGTGGAAAAACCCTAAACCATGAGGATTACTCCATGTCTTCAATGGTACAGCATTGTTCTCTACAGTACACTTCCTATTAATGTTTTCAGTACTGCTGATCACTATTTATTGACTTGCAAGGGTTTAAGTATTAGATTAAATTTCCATTCTTTACTCATCTCTGCCCAATCCCAAAGGCTGGTGATTGCAGCTATGCTCTTTCTAAATTCCTTTAAGTTATTCCTATGATATGCAGAGTTCAGCTTTATTATGTTATTAATTAAATGTCCTCAGTTACTCAGCAACACCACAGTAGTGTATAGCATATTGTAAATGAATTCTTGTCCTGGTTTCGTATGGGAAAGAGTTCATTTTCCTCTCAGTAGTTGGCACAGTGCTGTGTTTTGGATTCATATGAGAAAAACACTGATAACACACTGAGGTTTCAGTTGTTGCTATGTGGTGTTTACTCTAAATCAAGAACTTTTCAGTTTCCCATGCCCTGCCAGCGAGGAGATGCACAAGAGACTGGGAGGGAGCTTGGCCAGGACAGCTAACACGAATTGGCCAAAGGGATATTCTACACCATAGAATGTCATGCTCAGCATATAAACTGGGGAGAGCTGGCCAGGAGCTGTGGATTGCCGCCCAGGGATGGGCTGGGCATCTGTCAGCAAGAGATGAGTGACTGCATTGTGCATCACTTGTAGTATTATTAGATTTCATTTTGTTTCAGTTATAAAACTTTTCCTATCTCATTTTATCTTGATCCTCCTCCCCCACGGGGAAGGTGGGGCCAAGGCAGCTGGGGTGTGAGAGAGCAGCTGTGTGGTACCTCATTGCTGGCTGGGGTTAAACCACAATAATTTTGTATGTTAAACACATCCTGCTTTCATACCTTCCATGGTGAATATAAACCCTAATGTTTCCCAGTTCAGTCCCTGCGAAATGAAAACAGTTGCTAAATTAAAAGGAGGTTAAAATAGGAAAAGATAGCATTTTTAGGACAGGAACATTTTTAGGATTTTTTTCTTTTTTCTTTTCTTTTCTTTTCTTTTCTTTTCTTTTCTTTTCTTTTCTTTTCTTTTCTTTTCTTCTCTTTTCTTCTCTTTTCTTCTCTTTTCTTCTCTTTTCTTCTCTTTTCTTTTCTTTTCTTTCCTTTTCTTTTCTTTTCTTCTCTTTTCTTCTCTTTTCTTCTCTTCTCTTCTCTTCTCTTCTCTTTTCTTCTCTTCTCTTTTCTTCTCTTTTCTTCTCTTTTTTCTTTTTCTCTTCCTTTTCTTCATCTGGTTTTGTTTTTCTGAAAAGTTATGTATCTTCAGAGATTAATGTAATCAAGCTAAAGAACAACGTTTTGTTCAATTTCAGCCTATTTCTGTAGGTATTTTGAAGAGAACTATTGCATCATTGAATGGCTCAAGGTAAAGAAGACTGACTCTTACTGCCCTGATTTTATTGTCTAAGCTGAGTGCTATGAAAATAGTAAATGCTTGGTGCTAACACTAAAAAAACTGTTTAAAATCATCACCCTTCTTATTTCCCCTTAATTCATCTTAGGGTGTTATTAAAATTATCAGATTCCATTTTGATTATGGCATCACAATGGTATTTGTTATTCTTACCCTGCTTCTGTAGAGTTTCCATTCAACAATATTTAGTGTCCTTACATGTTGCTGGCAGAGTTTACTGTTTAGTCGTGGTGTGTATTAGCACCATCCTGTACAGCTTGTGTCTATTCTTCTTTAACTAGAATATTCTCTGAGTTCATAAATCACATATATTTTTTTCTTTAAACCCTAGAGGTTATCAGCTATAAGACATTTTCATTTAAATGTATTATGGTCATAATTGTCCCTTCATGCCCTCCTTATACACAGCCCAAAACCTTTAGCAGTGATAGACTATACCATGCTACATGGGATATTAAAAAAAAATATTAATGGATTGGATTCTTAGTAGTGCTGTTCCAGTTTACATCACTGAGGCTGTTACCAAGGCTCTTTTCAGATACCTTTACAGGTAAAATCACACACATTTTATATGACAGCTTTTCAGTACAAGTTTTTTCTTCACTTTGCTTTAAAGATGCCTATTTCTGGAAACCTCACTGAAAGTTTCTTAAACATTCTTTACTGTTTATATTACAGTATGTTTGGCTATAGCTTGCTTTTAAGCACACGACTGTACTGCAATGTTGAGGGAGAACAGGTTGCTTGCCTTTTAGATTTGCTTTTTTATTTGCTTTTTTTTAGCTCTCAGGAAAAGTATTTTCAGATACCCCATTTGCTCTCTTTGACCTGTTCTGACTTAAGTTTTTGTCTGAAAGAGCCAAAATTTGTTCACCTTTAATTGCAGCTTATATCATGCTACCAGAACTTTGTGTAAGTTGAATTGAAAAACGTCACTTTTCAGTTCGGAAAGATTAAATGACTGAACAGAGTATAATGGAGAGAATCAAGGGTTGAATGTCTATAGTTCACATTGCATAGGTAGTTGGAGTACTTACATCTTATCCAGTTTTTAGTTAAATATGAGAGTACAATCTGAATTGTAGTACGTGCTGAGAGGTTCATTCTAGGTATTTTCTGTAAATACCTACCTTTGTATAACATTACAAACAGTGAAGGATATTTGAGAACCTGAATGAAGCCTCTTTAACAGCAACACAACCAACCAAAGAATTATGTTTCCTAGAGGTCAATTTCATTCACGCCAACAAATGGCAGAAAAAGATTGAGAATTAGTTTATGTCTGCATAGATTTAGGTTTGACTGAAGTCAGTGGAAAAACCCATGACTTTTAGGGAAGTCAGTATTTTAAGATCATGTTTAGTCAAATTAGTCAGATTTTTAAGACCAGGAGGAACCAATAAAATCTTTTGTGGTCTACTCCAAAATGCAGACTCTAAAATTTAATTCCCTGATAACCTGCACTGAATCTGTTCTGATTGCTTTTACAAATATATTTGGTTGAAACTTGCAAAGCAATTTAGCTGTTGCACAAGAACGAATAACATCTAGACCCCTGGCTGAATTGCGTGGGCTCTCCAAGGAGACAGGACAGGAATAAAAGTTGTAAAGGCATATTTTTGTCTTTGAGGTAAATAGATCTGACTCTGAATAAACACAGCAATCAAATCTGTTGAGTAGGAAGGTGCAATTTTTATGTAATCACTTTTGGAATAGAACTTCCAATATTCTATCCAGTTATCCAGTTTTTAGTTAAGTAAGTGAATACAATCGGAATTTAAGTACCTAATGTCCATTTAAAGTCTTTTCTGTAAAATAGTGCATTCAGCATTCCCACTTGAACTTTCAATATAAACCTGAGTGCTCTTATATCTCCTTGTTCTTACTGTAGCCATTTAAATTTTACTGTCAACTTCTTTAGGGTTTCACAACTTCAGCACTGCTATCTCTTCCTAAACACTTCTCAAGACTTTGCGACTGTTGAGCCTAATGTGAAGTGTGTCTCTTTATTCTCTCTTTACCCCTTTATTTGGCTTGCTCTGTTTTTTGTTTGCCCACTGAAGATGCACATTGTCTTTTCAACAACACGTAACTCATGCGGAACAACAAACTGCCATTGAGAGCATTGCGTTCTTGAAGAACTCTTTGCACTTGCCTTCTCTGATCTGTGGGCCTTAGATCAGAAGTTAAAAACCTGAGTGCACCACTGCATGCAACTCTTCCTCTTTCCCACTACATTTGACATGTAGAAACTGTTTATATTTAACTTTGGGCGTTCATTTTGTTCAAGCATACAACTCTCAAAGAGATATTACACTCCTCTTTGAAATCTGCTTGTCTGCCTCATTTCTGAACGCTTGGTTGACTTCACCTGTTCTCTATTAACTGCAACATTAACGGATTTTACATGGTCTAATTTGCATAAACTGTCAATGGAATTTTAGCTTTCCCCACACAAAATCCAATATAAAACTCTTGTCCATAACTTCTAGTCTGTTTTCAGGCTTTCACATGGACCCCAATCAATTTCCTTACTCCTAACTTTGCCAATACATGCAGGGATACCGGGATGAATTTTCTCTAGTTTTCTGACAGCGCAACTCTTACTAGGAATTGAAAGATCCTTTGTTCTTTAGTTGGTGAGTTTCAGCACAGAAACCAATTTTAACACCTCCTACCTTCACTATAAACAGCCCAAAACTTTCTTGCACCAAATATCAAATCAGGATTTTTAAAAAAAATTTAGAAAATTAGTCAGTGGCTTAGTTAGCAAAAATATTAAAATTTTCCTAGTATTTATTTTCCAGCAAATTCTCACAAAGGTTTGGATTGGGTTGGTGTTGGTTTAGTTTTTGGTATGAAATTTCAAAGGCATACAGTGAATTTGTTTTTAACTGATGTCTCCCATGTGCAGGATAACAGTGCCAGTGGAAAGGAAGGGAAAATGGCAGAACATTGCAATCAACATGCATTTGTTTATTTTACAGTACATTCTGTTTTGTTTCTAGTGTATTTTTCCCAGAAAAGCCACCAAAAGCCCCATACATGCCCCACATCACCCTGTCTTGTATCAGCCCTTGAAGTGTAGGGGCTGCCTTGCTCTGAGACAAGGTGTCCCTACTCGTTCTTAATGTTTCACCATGTGAGCTGACATCTCTAAATCCTTTAAAGCTTCTGCAGGAGCTCAGGTGGTGTTAAACATCCAGGCAAGGACAGAGTGGTGATGTTAAGACAGAGAGGGATATTTGTCCTGGTTTCAGCTGGGATGGAATTATTTTCTTAGTAGGTGGCTCAGTGCTGGGTTTTGAATTTAGTATGAGAATAATGTTGATAATACACTGATGTTTTCGTTGTTGCTAAGAACAGCTTACTCTATATCAAGGACTTTTCAGTTTCCCATGCTCTGTCAGCAAGGAGGTGCACAAGAAGCTGGGAGGGAGCACGGCCAGAACAGCTGACACGAACTGGCCCGAGGGATATTCTGTACCAAAGAACATCATGCCCAGTACCTATGCTGGGGAGAGTTTTGCCAGAAGCCACCAAATGCTGCTCAGGTGTAGGCTGGGCAGTCAGTGGGTGGTGAGTATTGTGCGTCACTTGTATTTCTTGGGTTTTAATTTGCTTTCTCCTTTTCCTTTTAAAATTATTTTTGCCATGACTGTTATTATTATTAAACTGTTCTGTTTTCAACCCACGAGTTTTACATTTTTCCAATTCCCTTCCCTATTCCATTGTGGGTGGGAGAAGCATGAGCATGTGGCTGTGTAGTACTTAGTTGCCAGCAGGGGTTAAACCACAACAGTCCTTCATGGTGCCCAGTGTGGGGCACAAAGGGTTGAGAAAACAACGGATCTGACCAGAGCACGTTAAAACAGAATTGCTTTAAGCATTCATTTTATTAGTTCAGTAGTCACTGGTCCCACTGCTGATTCATTTGCTCTCAGAGTTTCTGCCTGTGTGCTCATATAATACCTTACTTGATGTATGCGTTCCCTGTTGTGGTGTCTGTCCTTCTTGGGGTCTGGGCTAAGGTTGTCATTTTGTTATTCTATGCAATACCGGCTTATGATACAGTCACTGGTTGCGGAACTAATCCGGTATGTGTGATCCGTGTGCTCAGCATTGCCGTCACCTCTGTGTTTCGGGAGCCATCTATTGGGAACTATTAATAATTACACCTTTTGCCTTGCAGAGCCAACCTAGGGGAGAACCAACCTTCCTTCCTTCCTTCCTTCCTTCCTTCCTTCCTTCCTTCCTTCCTTCCTTCCTTCCTGTCTGTCCAGGCTGTTTACAGTAGCATGTGAGATTTTTAAAGGTATTGAATATCCTCCAAATTACCTTGAAACCAACCTGGTCCTGCTAGGATCCAGCCTGCTGTTGAATACAGTTCAGATCTTGTTTAGGGTTAATCAAATGTCTGTGATATGGTACTCCAGAAAGAATTGAGTCAGACAATGGGACTCACATCCAACAAAGCCTCATAGATCTTGGTCCAAAGAACAGGGCATTGAGTGGGTATATCACATCCCCTCTCACACACCAGCCTCTGGAAAAATTGAACAATGCAATGGACTGTTAAAGACTACACTGAGAGCAACGGATGGTGGGACCTTCAAACTTTGGGATACACATTTAGAAAAGGCCACCTAGTTAGTCAACACAAGGGCATCTGCCAATTGGTCTGGCCCTGCACAAACAAAAATTTTATGTCTGTAGAATGGGATAAAATCCCTGTAGCAGACATAAAAAATATGTTGGGGAAAACAGTCTGGGTTATTCCTGCCTCAGGCAAAGGCAGCCCCATCCACAGGATTGCTTTAACTCAGAAGCCTGAGTACCTTTAGTGGCTAAAGTGGAAGGATGGGGAGGTCTGGTGTGTGCCTCAAGGGGATTTGATTCGGGGTAAAGATAGCCAATCAATTAAATTGCATGATGTTAATTCCTAGATAGCACTGTATGTTCTCACTTCTACATCAGCTATATTCTCATCATCACACTGGGATCTGAACCTCACTTCCTTTTGCTTGCCGCATTAATGAAAACTGAACTTTGATGAAACTGGACAAGTGCAGCGATGATGGGAATCAGAACCGACTTCAGCATGCAACAGTTCACACACCATCTTTGCTGCCTTGAAAGATTGTTATGACAGATGGAACCCGATTTCATGGACTAAATGAACTCAATAAATGGTCCATAGGCTAAGAGAATATATCTGTGTGCATATATCGAAAAACAGAAAAGGTGATAGATAGGGTATTGGAAGTGTGGTGTGACATACATTATATGGAGTAAGTGGTGGATGCTGTACTGGTTTTAGGTGGGATAGAATTTTTTTTCTCCTTAGTAGCTAGCACAGTGCTGTGTCTTGGATTTAGTGTGAAATAATATTGCTAACACACTGATGTTTTAGTTGTTGCTAAGTAGTGCTTACTTTAAATCAAGACCTTTTCAATTTCTCATGCTCTGCCAGAAAGCAGGTACAGAAGAAGCTGGGAGGGAGCATGGCCAGGACAGCTTACCTGAACTGGCCAAAGACACATTCCATACTATGGAATGTTATTCTCAGTATATACATGGAGGAGAGTTGGCTGCGAGCCACCGATCGCTGCTCAGGGATGGGATGCGCATTGGTCAGTGGGTGGCGAGTGACTGTATTGTGCATCACTTGTTTTCCTTTTTCCCTTTTTAAATTATTTTTCACTATTATCATCACCATCATCATCATCACCTTTTACTTTGTTTCAACAATTAAAGTGTTCTTAACATGTGAATTTTACCTTTTCCCAGTTCCCCTCCCCATCCCGCTGAGGGGAGAGGAGGGGGCATGTGGCTGGGTTTAAAACACAAGCAGTATTGCAGACATGGAAGCAGGGAAGCACAGGATAAAGAACTGAGGAGACAGCAGTGTGAGATGAGGGTGAATAGGGTTAATTCATCTTTTGGGTGAGTTGAGTGGCAGTGACAGGAACATGGGTTTGGGTTTCTGTTTAGGAGGTGTAAAAATATGTGATGTAAGGGTTTGGAATTGGTAAGATAAGAGATATAGGATCACACAATATTTCAAGTGAAATTTCTGCTTCTTCTGCCCTCTCAAAGGGACATAAAATCAGGAGTGATCTGTAAGATCATTTTAGAGACAACAGTGTGTTGTCTTTGTAGTGTGGTGGTGCACTTTTCTCAGGAATTCTTTAGTCACCCCAAAATAGCATATGTATGGTATCTAGAAGCAGTTAACCTGCTAGACCCACTTGGCTTAGAAGAGAGAGTCATAGAAGGAGTTGTGAAACCAGAGTGTTTAATACAATAATCTTGGAAGGAGGATTGGGAAGGATTCTTGTTTTCATAAAATTTCAGTAGCATGGCTAACCGATTAATTAATTAGTATTTTTGAATGTCCTTATCTAAGCATATGTGGCATACCAAGAATATTTGGTGCAAGAACATCATGCAGGATTGGGAACAGTTATGAAAGAAATATTGGTGTTGAGGGGGAAGAAATAACTAAAAATGTACTGTTGTGGTGTAACCTGGGTAGGCAGCTAAGCACCACCCAGCCACTCGCTCACTCCCCTGCAGTGGGATGGGGGAGATGAACGGAAGGGTAGAAGTGTGAAAACTCATGGGTTGAGATAAAGATGGTTTAATAGGTAAAGCAAATGCTGCATGCACAAGCAAAGCGAAAATAAGGAGTTCATTCATTACTTCCCACCAACAGGCAAATATTTTGCAGTCTCCAGGAAAGCAGTACTCCATCATGCATAATGGGAAGACAAATGCCAACACTGATCTTCCCCCTTTCTCCTTCTTTCCCCAGTTCTTATTGCTCAGCACAATGCCATCCCTTTGTCATTGTCCATACTTGTCCCTTAGTATGGACATACTTTTGGTCATTGGGGTCAGCTGTCCTGGCTCTGTCGTCTCCCAACTCCTTCCACACCCCCAACCTACTCATGGGCAGGGCCGTATGAGAAACAAAAAAAGCCTCAATCTTCTATAATTGCTACTCAGAAATAATGAAAACTTTGGTCACAAATCCAAAGCATAGCACCATAACCTATTGTGAAGAAAATTAACTCTCCCTTAGCCCAAACAATGAGTACTTAAAAAATTTTAATCATATTAGTTGTTAGTAGAACATCTGCAAATAATGAATATTCATAAAAATCGTGGACTTTTCTTCTAGCAGTTCCTCAAGAGTCAAAGTTTTCTCCCATTCCAAAAGGAGAAACAGACAGTTTGCTTTTCTATCGGAGATATTAACTATTGACCAAACCTAGTCTACTGCTTGTTTTTATCAAAGGGAACTGTTATCCTGTACCTTGGAGCTCTTTGGATCATGCTAACTTTAGACATATTGTCTAGCTGCAGATGGTTCATTTTATTTAGAATGCAGAAATAGAAGGCATTCATTTAAATGCAAATTTGCCACTACGTCCTATGGAATTTCCTCTCACTGAACAGTGTTGTTGTGAACATTTACTGTGACTGGAAAAATAATGACACACATGTATGCCTGCCCCTATTTTCCTGCAGTAAAGTGCAAGAGCTGTTAATCATTATAATTTGTGACAAACAACTGCCAAGAAGAAATCTTACATTAAACATCTTGACAAAATGATGTATGAGTGGGGGATATCTGCCCAGCTTAACGTTTTAATTAAAAGCAGAACATTAGACAACTAGCTTTTTGTAGAATCAAAAATTCACATTTTCTGCATTTTTCTTGACTGATGCAGAGGTTTTCAAAAGATGATAACCAAATTTAATATTTCATGACAGATAATTTGCATCTTTTCAATGTCCCACCTTCTCACAGTTGTCAAATCTTTCATATTTCTTTCAAGCAATGTCATGAGTCTGATTGCTTTAACAAATATTAACCAGATTACATCACATCATTTTTTTCTCTGTTCATGTGGTATCAGCACTGCAGAATGAATCTCTGAACCTCAAGGTATTGTGACATGAATGTTTTCAAAGAGAGTATCAATGTGTCTGGGTTTTTTGTTTTGTTAGTTTCATCTGTATTGGGTTTCTTGTTTGGTTTAGCTTATTTTGTTTTTCCTTTGAAACAGGAACCTGGAGGCATCTAACAGCTTTAGGACAGGTATGCTCAATATCATGTGATGTCAGTGTTGCTTCTAGCTTCATTTTTCTCTTACGTATTCTACAAAAAAATGCGCTCTTATGTGTTCTACAAAACCATACGAGAATAAAGCCAACTCACTCATGAAGTGTGTATGTCTGGTTGTGTGGTGGCCTGGGTTCTGATCTTACACTCACTGTGCAATACTTATTTTGTTTATTTGCTTAGTGTGGTTTAGTTTCAATCACATAAGATTCCTTATTTCTTGAACAAACTAAGCACTTAGTCCTGCAGATAAACCTTAACATATCACTCTACTCAAAGCTGCACTGGGCCTGGAATTTAAGCATATATTTAGGAACTTTGCAGAATAAAAGCCCATAATTGTGTAAGAAACAATACTTTGGAAAATACTGTTCAGTATTGCATTCTTTCATCCCTTTCCCCTTATATCATATTTTGAGGATACTATCAATTTGCTGTCCATGAAATCTTTTAGGTATCACTTGGCAATATAGTTTTCCTGGTTTCTGTGTACATGGAATATTTGTAAGGAGTACTGATATTGAAAAAATACCCCAACATTTTTCAGAGAATTAAATAACAGAATGCAATAAATCATACTCTAATTAAAATTTGAGGTGTTAAGATTAGCTAGATGTTCTCCAAGTTGGGTAGTGTTCCCCATTTTCCCCTTTCTGCCTTTTTTCTTTACTGTAGCATCCTTTTCTTTAACCTGTGAAGTCCTCTTGTTTGATTTTTCACGCCACGTCCTGGAGGACTTTTGATGTAAAAGTTCTAAACTCCCTTTTTCACATCAGTAGCAAATGTAATAAATGAAGCAGAGCTTGACACCAAAACCCTGCTATCCCACCGGAGATGTTTGCAACACTCCTCAGTGTGGATCGGAAAGATCATACGCACTCTAGTAAACTTCCCAGGTTCTCCCTCACACTGCTAAGTATGGAAGGAATCTCTCTCCTCTGCCAGCAGGTGTGTCTTTGGACTCTCTTCCAGTCTGTCATGCACCTCTTTAGAGTAATCTGTGAGGGAGCAGCACATGCTGTACAAAACATTCACTGTATCATTACCTGAGTAAGCGACACTTAACATCAGTGTACTTGTTTACACTCTTATTTATTCTACATTATTTATTTATTCTAAATTATTATTGAAGAAGATCAGATGATATTAATGCACATGGTTCCCAGGTGACAGACAGCCCATGCTCTGAAGAATTTACAGTCAAAATAGACAAACCAGCATGGGGAACAGAAGAACTCTCTTTTAGCATGTGAGTACAAAAATCCTTGTACGAGGTCCACATCTCCACCTCCTTCTCTTATTTTGTACAACACATAATGTGTCAGGTGTTAGTCTGTGACAGTGCCATCATTGCTCTGAACACAAACTCATGCATCAGCCAAGATATAGATTTCACCATTATCTTACAGGCACCTATTTGCTTAATTAGGTGACAACTCTGTGGTTGCAATAAACTATTTTGTGTCAGGATAAAACAGGTCAAAGGGGAGTGCTTTTGCAGTGTGGATTATTTCAGTGCACTAAGTTCGTGACTGAGGTTTGTAGATAAAATATAAAATATAGGTTGTAGATAAAAATAGATTTTTATTTAATAGGAACATTAAAAAATGGGGAGAGGTCCAGTTTGATTGCAAAATGCAGCAGCATCAAAAATTCTGAACATTGATAAAATTTCAAACATTGGGGTCCATGTTTCCCATACATGCTGCTTTTCAAGGAAAGAGAAAATTATGCAAAACCTCGTATTTTGATGGTCAGTTAAGCTACAAAGGCATGAAAATCCAATGAGAATTCTCTTGTTTGACAAAAAGTCTATTTTACCATCACAGTCCTTTAACTGCGGGAGAATGTATTGCTTCAAGAAAACCATCTTGAAAGTGAAGCCTCCTCTGTGTTAAAACATGGAGAGCTGTCTGTGGTAAACTGTGACAGCCCTGCGAGGCACCACTTTGCATTTTTTAGCTACTATCAGCCTATGAAAATGCAGTCTTGAGCTATGAGCTAGAACCCCTCTGTCAGAGCTAAACCACTTCCTTTGCTCATATTACTTTGGATGAAGCACAGCACCCAGATCCATCTCTTGGAAGGCTAGGTCCCAAAGATCTTGCCTAGCTTTCCTAAGAATTTAAAATATATCTAATTAGGGAAATGACTTGGGGAAACTTCAGTCAGTTTTGAGCTGAAGAACTCATGATAAATGAAGGATGTGGAAAAACTAGGAAAAGGTCCAGCAGAGGGATGTTAAAATGGTGTAGGGCCTAGAGCACGTGATCTACAAAGGAGATATTTTGTTTGGTAGAGGGAAGATGAATACCAATATATAACAACCTCCTGAAGTAATTCCAACAACTCTTTTTCATTTTTTCTTTTTCTTTTTTTTTCCTTTATTTTTTCTTTTTCTTCTGCTTCTTCATCTTCTGCTGCTGCTGCTTCATGCACTGCTTCTTCTTCTGCATCTGGTTCTTCTTCATCTGCTTCTGTGGCTTCTGTCTCTGCTTCTACTTCTTTTATTTCTTCTGCTTCTCCTTTTTCTTCCCCTCCTGCTTATTCTGCTGCTGCTTCTGCTACATTCCTGCTCCTTTTTCTCCTTCTTCTGCTTCAACATCATCTTCTTTTTCTTCTTCTCTTCCTCCTCTAGTAGATGTTATGTCAACTAACCACTATTGTTATGTTAACTAACCACTATTTTGGTTTTTTTAATGTAAGCAAGGCTTATACCATTCCTTTCTCGATTTGTCTTTACCAGATGAAGCATTCCAAATACCTTTGATCTATCCTGCTGTCTACTTAAAGGCATCTACAACCCTCTGGACAGAAAAATTAAATTATTTATACAGTTTAAAATCACTGTGTGTAGGCAAAGAGAATTAGAATCACTGTGAAAGATGCATAAATTAAAATCGTGAATGCAATTATTTGTTTCTTATTTAGATGATTTTTTTAAAATTCTGCTTTCATAAGTGGATAACCTAGACAAGGATTATCTAGAGCATTATGATGGTGGATAGAATTGCCTTCCAGAGGGACCTTAGCAGACTGGAGAAATTACACAGGCTCCATTAAGGCACGTGAAAGCCCTCCATCTGTGACTGAAGCCCACATGGCCATGATTGACAGTGCCTCACTACAGCCTTTTCTGGGAACAAGTTGGCCTTCACCTTCTCAGTCCAATTCACTGTGAGGACCATGGAAAGTACACACAGGTACCTGTTGGCACGCTGTGCTGGTTTGGGCTGAGACACAGCAAATTTTCTTCACAGTAGCTTATGTGGCTCTATGCTTTGGATTTGTGACCAAAACAGTGTCAATAATACATGAAACTTCTGTTCCTGCTGAGCAGCACTTACACAACATCAAGGCCTTTTCTGTTTCTCACACAGCCCTGCCAACGAGTAGCCTGGGGCTGTGCAAGAAGCTGGGAGAGGACACAGCCAGGACAGCTGACCCCAATGACCAAAGGGATGTTCCATACATATGGCATCATGCTCAATATACAAAGCCAGGGAAAAGGAGGGAGGGTGGAGATTCAGAGTTACCGTGTTTGTCTTTCCAAGTAACCATTCCGTGTCATTAAACCCTGCTTTCCTGGAAATGTCAGGACATCTGCCTGTTGACTGGAATTAATGAATGAATTTCTTATTTTTGCTTTGCTCAGTTTTTGCTTTATCCTCTTTCTTTTCCCCATCTCTTTTCAAATTTTTTCTTACTCATCAGGCCTGTGGGGAGTAAGAACCATCTTTTGATTCTCATGTTTTTGTACAGTGTAAAAAAAAGTCTCTTGTATCTGCAGTTGCTTTAACAATTTCTTCACAGTCAAAGCATTTTAAAGAGAACTCAGTATACATCCCAATCAGACAATCTCTCTCTGATAAAACTTTAGCCTTTGAAGAAGGAACAATTTTCTCTCTTCCAAGTATAGCTACTTGTGAACTGACTGGTGCCTGACTTTGGTTGAGTAGTCAGATGTCAGAACAGAGGTAACTTTAAGAATGAAAGGACACATATTTATTGATGCATTATGAAAAGTCAAAACTTGGAGCGAAATGCAAGTAAATGGGATTATGATAATTTCAGCTATCTAAAATGTATTTGCAATTGAAGAGACATAAATTTATGTAGGCGATAACATCACGTAAACATATCTTAATGCATCTTTTTATTAATGTCTCATAAAGATATGTATTTGCCTACTGCAATAATCCTGTCTGTGAGACTCCTGTGCATTGAGGAGTTAGTGATCTACGCGACAGGTTCTTGAATAGTCCCAGGCTCATGCTGTGCTGTACGTACAGCGTGGCCTTTGGGCTTGTGTTGTACCACACAAATTCCTTGGACACGGACCCATCACTGGAACAGAGGAGCCTCCAGGCAGCTTCCCCTTGGTACTGGCTACCTGTGTGGCTTTTCTTGATCTAATTGTACAGCAAGAAATTCTCATGGGAAAAGCCCAAAGGAGTAGGGAGCAAGATTTATTTTATTCTAGCATGTTTCAGATATTTTTATGGGCTCAACAAAAATCTGTGAGACATACAGGTGACTGGAAGTACCCTCAAACAGTTGCACCTTCTGAGAGGAGTGGGTATTTGCAGAAATATCCTGCAGAATTATGTTTTTAGGATGTTGGGGATCCTCTAAACATTCATTAGCTCTGCCTTTGTGAGATCACTTTCTTACTGGAGTGTCCACCAGCACAGTACACATCAAATAACATCAGTCATCCAATTTCAGTTGTTTCTAAAAAACCTTGGGGAGCAGATAATAAAGGTTTAGACATAATAAATACAATTTATAGTCAGACATTGTAGAAATACTTCGTAGATCTTCTGTGCACCATTTATTTGAAATCTTACCATTTGTTCAATCACTAACAGTTATCTGCCTCTCACGTCTCTCTCATATTATCAGTTCAAAGAGATAAGCAAAAGTACTTTCCTTTTGTATTTCATTGCTCTGCTCTCTTTTGTGAAACCTGACTTTGGTCTAAATCAATCCAGTCGTAATTCTGTCAATAACAAGAGATGTTTGCCTCCAGACCTTGTGTGAAGATATTCTTCGAAATAGCAAAGACTGCATAAGCTCAGATATTTTCCAGAATTTTCAAGGCAGCCCACAAAGCCTCATTCAAATGCACTGAGACCCAATAATAAGTGGGATTCTGTCCATCCCTTTAGATAGGCATGGAAATTCTGGTGTATTTCAAAAGACAAGTTAGATATGCCATTCTGTAGCTTTTTAATATGACTAGTTATGCATGATTACAAAAGTTTTTCATTAATTTATCAGTGTATGAGACCAAACACCTAAGAAATTCCAAACAGAAGTACTCAATGAAAGACTTAGACTTAGATTGTGTGTATTTTCTAACTAAGATCATTGGCACAGCACTTCGATTAGACGGTTTTACTTCTGGATATCAGTGTTAGCATCTTTCTACAACTTCTTGTTCCTAGAAAATGATGAGGGAAGTAGATGCTGAAAAGCTTTGGTAGAGAAATTTTCCAGCTTTCTGCAGCGTTCTGTTAGAACTTTGCTGTTCTCACAGAAGCCATGAGAAACACTGCTATGGGTTTTTGTAAACTAACTCTTTATCTTACACCTGGGTTTGTTATGCAAGATTGTTATGGTTCTAGCCTTCTGATATTTTGGAATAAGTGTCTTAGAGCTTGACCAATCCCCTTCAAGGGGTGGATGGCCGAGCACCCAATTGTCTTATGCCACTCAAGACACTCTTTGCGAACCATGTTATAAAAGGTTGATTTATTTAATTAGTACAAAACTACTTTCTTCCTGAACTTGGATCATGTCGTTTCTCACCGTTCTCGGTACTTTACAGCGACAAGGGTCCTTAAAGCAGAAGATTCTTGACTCCTAATCCAAAATTTTATAACCCTTGGGAGAGAAGTTTTGGTGCATCTCAAAAAAAAGTTTTAAAAGATAATGACTTCAGAATTCCTAAAAGCATCAGAATTGGATGTGCAAAAAGAAATTATAACAAAACCACAAAACCCTCAAATATGTGGAAGAGATTCTACTAATGAAGATAACATGGGAGGTTTCTCACAGTAGAGAGTGTTCTTGGTTAAACAGTTGCTCACTTCTTGATGACTGTCATATTTCCAGCAAAACTGGAGGAACTATCAAAAGAAAAAATAAGGTCCTTTGACACTTTCCGTGCCTTAATTAATACCTCCCTGGATGGGGGAGAATTTTTAGCGTCTTTGCCAGGAATCCAAGAGACGAACGGGACCTTCAGCAGTCTCTGCTTTCAGACAGTTGTTTATTAAGTCTTAACAGAGAAATAGAGTCACTGATGTGACCCAGACACAGCGCAAAGCAGAGAATGCAGGAGAAAGCCAAATTATCAAGATTAGACAGTCTTTTTAAAGGTAAATCATCCAATGAACATGTAAAATGAAAGATATTTTCACTTTTCCACCAATGTTCCATAACTCACTTTGTCACGTACACAGGAACTGCGGAATTCTTTATCCAATCACCTTAAAATACTTCTACTGCAGAATATGGAGTAGTAGAAGAAGAAGAAGAAGGTCTGGAGAACAACAAAAATCCTCCATTTTGAAGTTTTTTGCTTTTTATCTATTTATTATATTAACAAACCCAAAGACCCTAAATTTTCACATTTTGACAATCTTATATAATATTTTATCACCTAGTTCACACCAGTGTAGATTCTAATTCTTCCCAAAGGGTAGGTAACTTTCTCCATGGGCGACGGTCAAAAACAGTGTTGTTCAGGGGGGTAGAATCCTTCAAAACAGGCAGAGAAATATTCTCCGCATTCTGGATTCCCACAGTCCTTAGCCTAATTTTCTTTCCTGTCCTAATGCTTATATCAAATGTGCATATGATAGTATAAGACTCGATGCATGACAAAAGAAAAGAAAAGAAATTATGAGCAAGTTAAGCAGGAATGCTGAATGTCAAGATAAAATCTATAGCTAATATTAGCTAGTAGCTAATAATTACCCCAACATGTTTATTCTAAGTGCAGTGAATGGAGTGGAGTTGAAAAGAAGACCATATGTCTTTTAGAAAGTTACCTTGCGGCATCTTGCAAGGCAATACTGAAACTGTTAAAGTAGAACTCAAAATGAACAAAATGCTTTGGCTGGATTTTCCCTAGAGAGAGACACTTTACAAAGCAGGTGTAAAAAAGCCACGGGAGTCTTTGTATAACAAATGAACTGTGCCTCTTAATTAAGAGACTCTCAGAACTCTTGGCAAGTCAAAGAAAAGCGTGCTTATATCAAAATCAGCTGGCTGTTTTAAGTCGATTTAGGATTTGTGCCATATATTGGCCTGACAGCTCTGGAGACTGAAATCACTCAATAGTAAATAAGGAAGCAGCTGTGCAGACTTTCCTACCTCCCTCCTGCAAAAGTGTTTTGTTTCTATCCTCTCAGAGCTCTCCCAAGATGCCTCCATTCATTCTCCAAGCCTGTTTCATGCAAGGCTTTTCTGACGACTACTCAAGGTCTAGTCCTGTCACCACATGAATTCCTGCTGTACTTAAGCACATGACTTAGGGAGGGAGTAGGGACTGCTAAGTTTGCTGCTGAGATAATCATGTTCTTGTAAAGAAAGCAATATGCAATTTCTGTGAACACACAAATGGATTTTTATCCATCTTTACCCTGTGAATGATTACTGTTTAAAACTTAAATAAGAATCAAGAGTTAAATTTTAGTCCCTACTCCTGTGCAAACCCTCGGCTCCACGGTGTCCGTTCCACAGATTTATCAGGAGTCTGCACATGGAACTTTATTGGCCTTTTCCCAGCTTCCCAAAGAAAGCTTAAAGCAGTTCTTGAAGAGGTTCTACCAATTTTAACATGTTTTTTTTATCTAACAGTGCTGCTGATCCACAGTTACAAATGGTCAAATCTACTTCATGTAAGAATTGCAACATCAGCATAAACAGGCTCACATAAATAAACTTGAGAACACCTTAGTGAGATCTGTAAAGAAGACTGTTTCATCTCGCTTTGCAGAGTAGAATAAATTAAATCCAGGAAAATAAAACAACTCATTTTGAATGTGTCTGAAATATCTGGAGGAAGGAAAGCTTGATTCATATGATCTTATTCATTCTGTACTGTTTAGCTACTTTCTTTTATAAAGATGATATCTTTCTATGTTTGTATAATATGGTCCTTTCACTAGACAAGAAGAGACATTGCCTTTGTGAATTTGCTAAATCAATTGCGCATTAAAACATGACTGCTAAAGCATGCAAATCAGATTCTTACTGTTGTCATTTTTATTGTCTTTAGAAATGGTGACTTTCCTATTTGGTAGATGAAAAGCTTTCTCATTCACTGCGTAGGTTAAGCAGCATTTTGTAAAGAAATGGAATTCAACTCAAAACTCAAAAGGATTTTAATTGATTTTATTCTTTAGTGAAGCTGCTGTAAAGATGTTGGCTATGCAAGACTAAATTAGTTTATCAAATTTCCTGCACTGAAAGAGAATTCTTCTAGTAAGAAAGATAATTATTAGCTACAGTTACAGAATAGAAGTAAATTAGTTTGGATCACCATGCCTGATCTAACAGAAAAGCAAAACTATCTCAGAGATTTTTGTTTTGTTTTGTTTTGTTTTGGAACATGAGTCAGTTTTTCCATTTTGGATAAATCAAATATTAAGCAGCCACAGATAAACCGACTCAAATGAAGTGACTGTTCTTTCTTTATCCAGAAGATACAGAATTAGTTGCCAAAGGCAACTGGTGGATTGATGGGAAAAGAAGAAACCTGAACAGAAAACAGTGAGACACATGAATAGTGCATTGTCATTAGGCATTCTACACAGAATCTGATCATCATGGGCTTTGATGGATTTTTATGAGGTTATGAGAAAATCTATCTCATTTTAAAATGTTCATAAGCAGAACATAACACTCATGAAGAATGATTTAATTTCAGAGTTTACTTTTAGGGACATATTCAAAGAGTAAATCTGGAAAAAATATCACAAGGTCATAGAATGGCTTGTGTTGTAAGGGACCTTAAAAGTTCCAACTCCCCTGCGATCAGCAAATTTTTATGACCAATGCTTAATTTGCCTGGCTGCACCTGAAAAAAAAAGCGTTTTCTAATGACATTGAAAGCAAAACATTTTTTGGATTATATAATCTCAACTTTTTTTTTTTCCTGACAGAATCTTAATATTTCACTTCTGACTTTCACTTTTGTGAAATTGTTTTCCTGTAACAATTGAAAGAGTTACATGTTCAGGGGTGTAAAATTTCCTTTTGTCAAAAAGAGAACCCATCCCAACATATTTTCCCAAGATTTTTAATTGGCAATTTTGTTTTCTCAAAGAAAATAGGTTTCTCTGATTCACATTAGTTAATGCCTCCACATTTGGAGTCACAAATATCTACTAATAACTCTCCAGGTAAAAAACTGCTTAAGATTTATGTCTGATAGTATATCCTGGGATCAGACTTTCTAAAACAAAGGAGTACATGCATGTGAAAAGGCTGCTGTTTTTGAAGATGCACTGAACTTGGCATCACATGAGCTGAAAAACTCCAGAAACTAGTTATTGCGGAGTCTAAGCTCTACAACAGACCAATCTGCTGACTATTGTTTTGCAGTTCAAGAGATTCCTGCCTGTTTCTCTCCCTCTTGGCCACCGTGCAGCTTGCATCTGTCCTGGGAGTAAGGGTGATGACAGGGAACACGATCCTTCATATTAGCCACTGCAGTGGAAAATCTCATCGCTTAGCGCATTCTGCCAGGAAAAGTGTTTTGGTCTAAAATACCACGCCACGAACTGGAGAGTCTGAAAAACAGACGTTGTTTTCTTTCTGTTCTGTGGTTGAGCGGAAAGTTTCTAGTAGCAAAGACAAAAGGCAGCTGAGTAATGCTGTAAGCTCCTTTAGAAAGGGAACACGAGAACTCGCTTATGTAGACCCAGGTCCTTAACTGAGTTGTAACTGGTTGTCACTTTGCATTGGGATGTTCCCCAGTAACTTCAAAAAGGGAAGTATTCAGCTATGGTTGTCCAGCTTCTCCTTTTCTTTAGCTGATGATTTTTATGGCATGTAGATTAATTTTATTGTTTATTTATTTGCTGGGTGTTTAATACTGCAGATTGCACTTCTGTTTTTGAAACAGAACTCACAGTGGTTCTGAAAGCAAAGAAATACATATTTGCTGTAGGAACAAGCAGAGTGCTTGGAAAATTTCCTGAGATTCACTTGAGTATGTCGAAGTGGGTGTGTGTCTAATTTGATTAGCTCATTTGCTGTGTTAAGAAATTGCTGTTCCTTTGGAATCGTGTTCTTTCTTTTATGGAACAATCTGATGGAAACACACACTCTCGAAAAAAACATAGGAAGTTGCATCTGCAAAAGCAGATTTGTATTCAATCATCATCTGTAAAAGTCATCCCACTGACAGTGATACACACATCATGTTTGTATTCGCAATCCTCACACAGACCCCAGAAGCATGATGCTATCAAGAAAAAAATGCTCTGTCTCAGATATTATTTTGCATATTGGCTTAGTTTAAGCACTAATTCGGCTTTTTTGGGTTAGCCTGCTTTTTCTTTCAGAACTAAGACTTCAAACTTCATCTTGTAGTCAAATATGCAAATTCACAATAATGCTGAAACTATATTGGGGTTTATTTGGGTTTAAAATAGCCCAAGGCACTAATGATTCTGACACGGGCTTGAAGGGTCTCAGAAACTGAGAATCTGATAGTCTTCTCTGCGCTTTATATTTTACATCTGTGCCTTAAGTATCACAGTCCCATTCTTTCCTGCAACATCCTCAGAAGGAATATGCTGTGAAAAAGCACTTTTCCAACAGCCATTTCTAGAGCAGAACTGCCTATTAATTTCTTTAAAATTCATGTTTGCTCACTCACCTGCAATAAGTGATGATTTCTGACATGAAAAAAGGGAGCAGATAGGAATTTGTCCCACCCTAGAGCATTTGATGTGTTTAAAGTGAGATAGCAGTGAGAACCTTTTAAGTGCACTGCAACACAGGTATTCAAACCTTGGGAAGAAAAAGCTCTCCTTAGCACCAAATAGAGAGTGGAAGTATTGGCTGAACTTGCCCCACTGAAATCATAAAGTCAGGAGTACAAGTTACAACTTTCAAAGACCTGAGAAGATCAACCACTGATATGACATCTCACTCCCATGAAAGCATAGACATTGAGAAATTTAATGTATAGCTTCCCAACTCATTGGACTAGCACCGGTTGCCAAAGCTTTATTATCAGCAGTAGCATGTAGAACCTTTAAGACTCTAGATTTTTTCTCTGCCATGTCTGTATTTTCCTTTTGAGGTAGATTCTTCTGCACTGTTCTTATTTAAGAAGCAAATCTCCATTCAAATGGAGATTAAAATATAGAAAGGAAGCACTGTAATAGTGTGGGAAGGAAACATAAGAGGGTCTGAAAGAAAACATGGTAAGGATCACTAAGGAAGTCTCAGAGTGATTTTGTTTTCATTACTGTGATTATATTGTTCATTATCCTTGATTATGTTTGTATGAAAGGGGTTGATGGATTTGGTCAAATTCAAAAGTAGATCTGCTTTATGAGGTGCTGCAAGATATTGATAAAACCAGAAGATTTTAAAGGGAATTAAAGCTGTTAGAATGATGATAAGGAACAGAAACCCTCAGTTTAGAGGCCAATATGTGATTGCTAGGAGATATTCAGAAATAAAAAATTAACACTATTAAATTTGGGAATAATTCAGTGAAGAATTAGAGGTGAGACAAATTTTTAAAGGAATATGTCAGTGAAAAAGGCCTGTGGTACTGAACTTTGATAACACACAGTAGTAGTCTCTATCTCTCCCTGCAGCTGACAGAATTGTCCTCTGGGCAGTTCTAGATATTTCCTTAAAGACAGATAATCCCATAAAGGATGAGTTTAAAGGGAAAGAAAGAAAGAAAGAAAAAAAAATTCTCATGGGTCTGTTTGGAAAGATTAATTTATGGGGAAAGAATATGTGAAGAAGGATATAAATATGCCTTGCTTGACTGAGAAACCATTAAAAAGGAGAAGGGACAGAAGTATCTACATTTTTTCCAAGAGTAAACAAGTCTTAAGTTTATTTTTAGACCTTTTTTTTCCCCTTCAAACACATGCTCCTATTGAAATTTCCTAGGGGAAAAAAAACCTTCCCAGAACTAAGCCCTTTCATATCAGCAAAATGGAGATGTACTATGTCTGACACCATCAATTAGTTTGCATTCTCTATCATAGATTCTAATATCACTTTATAAACAGATAAAAGAGATTTCTTGGGATTTTTAAGCAGTGTATAAGTCAAAAAGAAGAAAAATTCAAAATAAGAAAAAAATACTAAAGTATAAAATTTTAGATACCTAGAGATTCCCTCATCTCCCCGATGAAGTAAAAGTCCTTACCTAACCAGTATTCAGTGTTTAAAATACTGCATTAAAGTGTGTAATCCTGAAACAGAGTAAGCATTCTTACCATCCTCTACTGGAAGGTTTTTGTAGCCCTACCTCTTATTAGTTGCAATGACACCATTTCCTCAGGAGTGCTGTCTTTGGAACATTCTGGTCCTGTCTGGCCTGTACTTTGGACCTTTAGTTCAAGAATCAGGCCCTTCATGTTTAATTAGGATTTCTGTGCTTGTCTCTTTTATTTAAAATTGACCGTAAATCAACATTTATTTCTGTTTGAAGTAATTCATCTTCAATTTCTGTTCAAGGTCAGCCTACTCACATTCATTTACCTTTAGAACAGAAACTGTAGTAGGTGATAGAGTTTTTGCATGGAACAAGGGCAGCTTGGAGAAAGGAAGGGAGCAGAGGCTGACACCAAGCAGAAAATACCTAGCAGGTCTAAAAGAGAAGGGGCAGGGCTGAAGGAAGGGAAAATTGGCCTGCATCAACATTTAGCAATAAAACCATATCCTCCCGGCTTGGATTGAATCAAGAAAAATATCATAGTAATACAATTAAATAATACGATAATACATATAATAAGATTTGGCATGACACCGCTCTACTTTGCAGTGCATGTGGCACGATGAGCAGAGTTAATTTTTCATTGCTTTTGGGAATGTGATGTTCTCTTGTTAAGGTGCAAACTGACTTGTCATCACTTCTGGGAATTCAGTTTTAGTGGCCTGGTATTATTTCTTGGGGTAAATATACACTGACATTACTTAACATAGATTAGCAACAGAGTGTGTCTAGTTGAGAAAATGCAAATCCCGAGTTTTAAGACATCAATATAGAATATAAACTGCGACCTGGCAAAGAAAACTCCTAAATCTAAATTAGCGAGATTGGCAGATTTTTTATTCTGTCATAACAACTGATTACTCTTTTCACTTAGAAACCTTTGAAACTGAAACCTTCTACAACAAAAAGCCAAATTTTAAAACATTTTGTGTCAAGAAACCAATGCAGGTAAAACACAATTAAAAATCATATTGGAATATCTCACTTTATTAGCCATATTTTAACAGCTACTCTCCATTCTATAACAATTTGTTAGATGACCAGAACGGTTTGAAAGATACGTCTCATTACACTGTCCATACTTTTATTTTAATCTACATTCTTCAGTTTACTGCATGAGGACAATAAGACCAAGGTAATTTATTTAATTGATCTTGTGGTCAGGGGAACTGATGCCCACTAATGTCTCATTTACAAAAATATTAAATTCATAATAGGGCAAGATAATATAAAGTCCATAAACCTCAAACTGTTTTTTAAGCCTTGGTTAAGAGCAGTCAGGCCAGGAAGAAAGCTTGGGCACATAAATTAAATACCACTAGACCCTGATGTAAAAATGTGTAAATAATGGTTATTTTGTAGCCTAGATCTTCCTAATCCTCAAAGGTATTTAGAAATTCACTCACATGCACACTCAAAAATTATTTCCCCTTGTTTTTCTGTTTATTTCTGTTTCATAAACATGATTTATCTATACCACTGCCTACCAAATATGATTTTTCATGCCACACTAAGCTCAGTGGACTAGTATTCTTCTGTCAAGAATTTGTGATGCAAAGTAAGAAAATGTTAAGCTCAAAGCTACTAATAATAAATGTTATATAACAAGAAGAATCAGTGATATAAAGAAGCACTTAGCAGCTAATGATTCAGGAATTATAGAACCAGAAAAGCAGTGAATGGAATGAACCTCAGAGGTCTCCATCCAAATTTCATTATTGGAGTGGGACTGTTGCCAACCCTCTATGAGGTGAATCTTGAAAGTGCTCAGACATGGAGATTACCCAGGCTCTCTGAGAGACATCTTCTAGTGCTGCCCTACTCAATGAATGCTTTCATTTCCTCTAAGATAAAACCAGCTTTCCCCAAGTTTTTGGGAATTCCCAAGCAGTTTGCATTCCCTTGGCCCTTGTTGTATCATCTACACTAACTGAGAAGAGTTTTGCTCTGTCATCCTCCTAAACTACCCTTCATGTAATTATGAACAAACTCAGCTCCAGCTAGGAGATCGGCTCCCACCTGTGGGACCAGGAAGGCCAGCGTGACGCCCTGCTCCCCTCAAGGTCAGAGTGCCTCCTGGCCATGGAAGCTTGGCATGGTGCTCTGCTGCCCCTCAGGGGACCTTGCCTCTGAGACCCAGTGCTCTGTTGTTGTGCCCCTCTCCCCTCGAGGCTGAGAATTTGGGGCCAGCATAGTGCTCTAGCCCCACTGTGGTTCCATTCCCCTCTTAGCTGCCCTGCTTCTGGGGTCTGGTAGGCTGGAGGGGTGTCCTGCTCCAACTCAGGATGCCCTGCCCTGAGTTTCATCAGAGAGTCCCGTTGTCCTCCAGGGCTTTCCAGGCTGCCCTACCTCCAGGCTCTAGCAAGGAGGCCTCCCTCCCCCAAGGCTGCTTTGTTTCTGATCAATTCATTGCAGGGGCAGCTGCCCTTGGCCTTGGCCTGGCAGGGGGGCTAGTCCCCCTTGAGACTGCCTTGTCTTCAGGGCATGGTGTGGTGCCCCAGCCCCCACAACTCCTATGCCTGACAGGCCAGCATCATGCTCCACTCCCCTTGAGGCTGTGCTGCCTCCGTGCCCAGCATGCAAGCTCAGTGCCCTTTCAGCTGGAATCATTACGTGATCTTGATCTCTTGATCAAGTGATCATTACATCTCTGGATCGTCCCCTCAAGATATTGCAAATTGTAGTTCAGTAAGTGACTACAATCAGTAATAAAAGAGCAGTAGTAAGTAAAACAAGTGTTGCTTGTGAGAGTAAGTGTAGACTAGTAGTGACATTAGAGCTAGGACTACCAAAGCCTTAGTTGAGTATAATGGGTGGTCACTACAGCCTCTGGCCTCTCTGGCAGGGAGACCCAGCAATCCATCAAAGGCCCTTCTCCATGAATGACTCCTACGAAATGGGCACCCTCTCCTGGGGCAGGTCATTAGCCCCACTGGTATGAAACCCTGAGAGCAGCAACTGGAGTCAGACCACAGATTGGAGGGGCCTATTTGTCTGTGATACCAAAATTGCTGATACAGGCATTAATGAATCACTACCTCCACCACAAACACAGGACTGAAGCTGTATCTTTAATCATATTTGTTTAGCACTAAAGGCAAAATTTCTGTCCTTTTCTCTTTGGACTTATCTTCCAACAGCCCCCAACATTCTACAAGTTCAACTCTTTTTTTTCAGCTTTACAATGAATTAGTTTAGTAAATGAAATGGAATAAAAGTAAACCCTCCAAAAGAACAATGTCATGCTCCCTAAAAGAAAAATAAATTTGGTTTGTAAATTTAATCAGTGCCCTGGTCTGGACCGACTTGCATCCACACAGACAAGTGGGTTTGCAAAGAGAAAAAAGCAACAGCAGGCAATATATCTTGCTGTTGAGAAAATTGCCGTCTTGAGCTGCATCTTGAACTCGCCAAATACTTTCATACACTGGTACACATAAATGCTCATTAGAGAACAATTATTTCTATAACTACCAGCTTCAGCAAATTTCTAGTTCTGTGATCTGGGATTAAAATTATATTCCTCTAATAACTTCTTGTGCAACTGTTCCATTCTGACATGCACTCTCAAATTGATCATTGTGACGTTGGAGTCTCAATGGAAGTAATTTCTTGTCTTTCTGGAAAACAGGCCTTCCCTAAAAAGTCAGTACAGAGCTGCTCCAAAACGTCTGCACCTTCTGCAAAAACAAAACAGCAAAGCCCAACTTGTCACTTTCTCCAGAACACAGAGCATGGGATTTTGCTGCGCTTTAGATCAGGACAGACTAAAGCATTCTTAAATTATTATGCAATAAATGGATCCACATGAAGTAGTTTGGGTACTTATTGCCTTTGTGAAAGAGTGGTTATTGGTGCATAAATCACTACAACATTACGGAGCCATGGTTATTTCTATTTCCTCTTTCCTTGCTTACAAGAACAGCAGCTGTCAGTGTTCTGGAGGAATAAGGCTGTTAAGGGTAGGTTCTGGCCATGTGAGCTTGGTCCCAGGTGTCCCTGGAGGTGGATCGAGAGTTATGCATTCCAGAGGGTAAAGTTCCCTCCTTCAGACAGCGGTGGATCAGCAAATTCTGGATTTTTAACTTTATTATTGATGGGCTGCTCTGAGGTGTTATATGCTGATCAATGTAGCAGGTTGCCAGGCAAATATTAATAGTTCAGTTCTCTTATTTCTGCCACTTACATGTGTTTTCATAATACCTGACTAATTACAATTTAACTAATAAAAGTTACATCCCTAACATCTCCACAGCAGTATATCAAAGGCCAAACTCTGGGCCTCCAACACCAATCTAATTATTCTAGTCACGTCGGCTCAGCAGGGGTTTATCTCTCCATTAAAAGTTTGCTTTTGAGACAAAGTCCCAGTTTCTCATGGGGTTTCAGCACCCCGTATTCCCTCCTCTGTCAATTCCCCCCTCTAAACGTTCCATTGGAGGTGATGTACATGAGAATGGGTGCACAGACACTCATAAGATATATTGTTTGTTAAAAAAAAAATTATTTTTATTTTTTGCATAAGATAACATTCACATAGGAAATCAAATCTCTCAAACAGGTTGGTCAACTGGTATCTGAACAGTGACCCCGTAAGTCTCTGTTTCAAGTGTCTTTGCAAAAGCCTCTCCAGCTGAAGCAAGTGAGACTCACTGAAGCGCTGCTCTGGTGAATTCTTATAGCACAGCTGGCAAACAGTTTTATGCGCAAACCTAGTCTAGATGTCTCAAATGTTATGTTTGACCATTTCTGAAAATGCAAGAACAGTTCTAAGAGTAGTTACAAGTATCTATGTACAGTTTGGCCAATTCTGCAGCATCAATTACCTGGGAGCATTTCTGGGACAATAGTGCCTGTCAATTAGCTTATAAACAGCAGGAAGTGCCTGAGGAAACCTCCAGGACCAGCTGAAATTCTCTCATGGAGAGCTTCTGCAATGGTTTGTCACTTTGTTGTGAGGGCAGCTAGGAGTTTGGTTGGCCCCTGCATGTCATGTCAGTCCATTACATCAAATGAGTTTTCTCAGCCAGCAGGATCAGTCTGGAGAGTCCCTCAGCCACTCAGGGAATCAGTGATTGTGCTGAATATGCACATTGGCACAGCCAGGATACACAGCTACACTGTGACTGCAACTCGTCACAAATGAGTATATCTGGATATTATACACCAGTTAGGGAATTGCTGGAATGGCAACGTTCAGAAAACTGAGAGATCAGGGCGAGAAGTTCCAATTTTAAACTAGAAAACCAGATTTTTTTCTAAATCCATCCATCAGCAACACCCTTTTTGGCAACAGTCAGTACTTCTGTTATACTGATCATCATCACTACATATACAGAACTGTTGGTCTTTAACAAACATATTTTAAATTCCTGTGAGTACACATGGACCTGATGGCTCAGGGGTCAGGATGACCAGACTTGAGAGCACAGTACAAGCCATGTTGGAATATCCTGATTAGTACGATTATATGTTATAATTTTCAAAGGCTTCTGCAACAGCCAAAAATTATAGATCAAATGCAAAGGTCAATCTTATATCACAATTAAAACTTAAAATCCAAAATTCTTGCCACAAGGGGAATTCATGATTGCTTTTCTCTTGGGGTGTTCTCAGAGGTGAGAATTTTTGGGGCTTTCACTACTATATTTGTACTGAAGCTAAAACAGCTATTAAATGTGCCAGAGAGACAAAATAATCATTCAGAGAGACAAAATAACTTAAAAAATACCTAATATAAGAATATATGAAATACATTCATCCCTATGGAGTAACCATGATTAGGCTACTGTATTAGACAACGCTATTGAGCATATCTTCAATCTTTTTTGTTCTCTTCCTTTTGCAAACCACAGTTTGAAGACTTCTTGTTCTTTGTCACTGTAAATTTCAAGATTGTACTGGATAACAAAACATTTTGGTTTGCAGTGCATGAAATGATTCATATAATATAAATTTGAAGTCTATGTGTGTTTGCAATGATATTACAAATATCATTGTACTATGATACAATAACATTAAAAATGTTATTGTAATACCTGACAATGTCCCAGTCCACCTGAAATAATAATCTAGGTCTCTCCCATTCTTGTGTCACATTTAAGAAGTGCTTTAAATAATACTTTGCACTTAGGGAGACTTTAATATTGTCTCTAAACATGAACAACACATGTACTGCCAGCTAATCATCCACACCCCAAAATGCACAGTAATATTATAGATTAACTTAAATATTAATATAATAGATCACAAAATTTGAAGATAAAATCATCTCGTATTTTGGGATAGAGACAAGATGAAAATCTAATGCTTCTATCCACGTGTTTTTCTAACATAGGCATTAGAAACTTCAATATGCTTTCCCATTAAAAATGTTCTTCAAGGTTTATGCTCCTATTTGACCATAATTTGCAGCAACCATTATAGGACTCATTGTGGCTTAAGGTTGTTGGTGTTCACTTTTTAAATTTATCCTGGCATCAAAAGACAGAACAGCTCAAATTTCTCCTGAGCTCATACTCTTACAAAATGAACATGACCTTTCATATGCCATTTGGAATACATGCCTTACATTTGCCTATAATTTAAATCTTCTGTGGTTTAGATTGCTGTAGTTTCCCTTTTCTTTCTCACCAAGCTGCTAATTCTTTATAAGCTGTACATACATGGATTTACTACCTAGAAATCATAATTTTTATGTATTTCCAGAACATACTAGGTGCAAGGGAGGGAATGTGCCACTTTCTTTTGGTTTTTTTCTGTCATTAAGAAATTACATATTTTTCAAACCTCTTGCAGGCTCCAACACTGCAGTAAAGTTCAGCATATTTTCATTTGGAGTTGCAGTGTACCCTTCTTGTTAAACCCATCTATTCTATTCAGTGTTTCCACACTGAAGTAGGTAGTGTGGAATGAAATGGAATAGTGTGGAATGATCCATTCCAATGAAAAGGAATGGATCACACAAATTAGCTTAGTCACAAGAAGAGTTCTGATTCTGCATAATTTCTTCTTTCTAAATCCTCCATTTTCAATTATGTACTGTTTTGATTGAGCAGCTTGAATTTCATTTCAAGTTTTTTTCCAGAATGCCAGTTCTTAGGTTTATGGACAGAAAGATCCTGTCAGCTACTGAAATAGACCTGAAAACTGGCTCTGGCCCAGCCCTCCTGGAATTTGTTTTATGTTTCATGTAATTCACTTGAGCTCTGTGGCAAAACTGTAAGGCAAGAATCAGGGAAATAATGCTTTGCTCTCATCTATTTAGTGGCAAACTACCAAAGCAGGATCTGAAGGGCAATACCTGGAACAATGGGATTTGAAGCTTGATGGGCTTCTCTAGGCCACATCTGTAACAAAAATAACTGGTGTAAGAAACTCTTTCCTTAAGGAAGAGAACTCTTTTCTTTTACCTTGCCTTTAGAAGTACTAGCTATGTTCTGGCTCCCCTTCTCAGAAGCAAGCTTTGACTCTCACCCAAACTGTGAACTCTGCTACACTGACTTACATTCTCTAATAAATTCTCTTAATAAATTATGCCCAACACACCTGTATTTCCAGAGGCTTTTTATTATATCAAGCAGGTTTCTGAACACTACAAGTAAAACCATTATACACTGCTTAAGAATTTTTTTTTTCTCCTGAGAGGAAATACAAACACACTACATACAAAGTTCATCTAATTCTCGATATTGGCTCTTTTTTTTATACCACCTTCTATTTTATGTAGTTTAAAGAACGACAGAAGAGGGGCACCATTAGCACCTAGGTCACACAATTATACCTGAATTATGGAGAGTTTAGTATAAATAAGTCGATTTTCTCCCTGGCACCAATCACAGACGAATTAGCAGAGTCTCCAGATTCTGCCCAAGTCCACAGCCACATCAGGTGCCGAGGTCTACTATCAGATCAATAACCCAGGAGGCTGAGCTCTGTTTGCAGCCAAAAATATCATCATCTTAGGCACCTCAGAGTGCTGACTCCATGCTATAAGCTGGCCAAAGCCTGATTATATTTAATTTATTGGGGAACATCATCAAGCAACATTCTGAAGAGATATGACCTCATTTTGCTAAGTTATAGACAGTTCTGGAAAATGAGCTACATTGTTCTCAGCTCATGAAATACACAGTACTGATCACACTTTCTTATTTTTCACGTTTTAGTGGGAGGCAGCAGCATTTGGCAATTTTCCTTAATGGAAGAGGAAGGAAAATACCAAACTGGGGAGAAAAAAATGCCAGCCCACTATCATAGTTACCGTTGGTTGCTTGTCGACAGTGACAGCTGAACATGAAGAAAATTGTTCACAACAGGAAAACGTGAGAAACGTAGCAGAATGAATTACTGTATAAGACAGCTATGGAAGAGAAAGCAAGAAGACAGACAGCTATTTGCCAGACCTGACAGAGCCATCTAAGTTATTTTCATAGATCCTCCAGTTAAAATGCTTTACAGGAGTGCTCCCAAAGCATTATGTGTATCACTGAAGGAGGCAAATAAATGCTTCATCCATTTTCTGAAAAACAGAAAGTGACAGAAACAAAGATGACAGAATGCCTGCGATTGGGCAAAGAAGTAAAAGAGAGGTGTAATTTCAATTATTGCAGCTTCATGTGTGGTTTAGTTAAATTCCTCTAACCTCATGTGACATAGCAATTCAAAAGTTTAAGTACAGACAGTACCTTAAAAAGCAAAGAAACAACTAAGATTTGATACTTAAAAAGCAAGAAAACCTCTTGTTTGAATGAATAGTGACATTTTTACATATTTGGTCTTCACCTCAGACTTGCTAATCATGCTATAATCCATGAGGCGAGAAAAGCAGAGCACATGAGAAAGGAATGGGTCTCTAAGTGTAGAAATTCAGTCTCAGATTCCAGCAAACAGTATAAGGCAGAAGGTAGAGTTTTTCTCAGAAAGGAAAGTTTCTTAAAGCTATCACACAAGAGAAGTGACAAGATAGGATGGAATCTAGTGATTTGCATTTCTTTTCAGTGAGGATGGGTTCATGATTCTGAGAGTATTACTTCACTTTCTTTCTGATAAACTGTGTGCCTAGGTACAATAGTCTGCACCCATTGACAGCTTATGGGGGATGGCATTATAATGAGGTTTAGCTCTTCAAACAACATTACACACCTTCTCTCTCCTGTGAGAATTCTAGAATAGAATACAAGCAACAGTCTGCCACTTCTCTCAGCTTATTTTTTCTGTGAAAGTATTGGCTGCACATACCAAATCACCATGGTATGAGATTATAAATATGTAATCTTTTCTTTTCAAGGCTTCAGGAATAATACAGAAGAGAAAGCAAAAAGACAGATGCCCATTTGCCAGGTCGGGCAGAGCCATCTAAGTGATTTTCATAGATCTTCCATAATTACATAAAATCACATGAGCACTGCAGTTAGGAAGGACATCAGGAAATCTTCTCGTCCAGCCCCCACTCAAAGGACCGTCAGCTACAGCTGGGGCCATTTGTAGCCAGGTTTTTAATACATCTAAGGAAGGAAACTACAAAATATCTTTGAACACCTTCACAGTAAAGAAAGGATTTTTTTTTTTTTTAAATGTTTCCATGTCCTTTATTTCAATTTGTGCTCATTTGCTCCTCTCCTTTTGCTGAGAAGAGTCTGGCTTCATCTTTTCATGCCCTCTGACATCAAGCATTCTGAGCCTATCTTCAGATGAGAAAGTCCCTTAGTTACTGACTAATTGTTGTGGCCCTTTCAGTGAACTCACTCCAGTACACCCATGTTTTTCCTACCAGGGAAAAAGTTTTGCATAACAAAATTTTTATGCACCTCATAACTTGAAGATAACTCTGGCATTAAACTTCAGAAGTATTTTGCTGTCTGTCCTGAGTACATGATTTGTAAATGCTCAAAAGTTTAGGCGGGAACTGAACCAGGTCAGTGTATAACAAACATATCATGATTCTACGCCCATTTATCTCTGCCATTGTAGTAATCACAATTATCAATAGCCTGCTTAACTCCTCTAATCCACAGAGGACGGGAGACCCACTTTGGTGGCCTTTAGAGAAGCTGTCAGAATAGGACTTTCTTCAAACTGACCCAGTTACAATTTGTTCAGAGTTTAGCATTCATAATGGAAAAAAAAATGGAAGAAACATTTCTGTTAATTTTAGATTAAGTTTTCCGGTTTGCAACTGCAAAACAGAGCTTTTGTTGTTAAATAAAATGAAGTCTACAATCTTAGAAAAAAGAATTGAAATTCTGGTGATGAATCCTTGTGGAGATAGTTCTGTAGTGTTCCACTATCTGTGAGTATGGCTAAGGGCTTGTTCATGAGAAGGTGTCTATAACTTAACACTGAATTATCTGAGCCCTGGACATATATTCTTGGCCTGCAGCAGTGGGTATCTCAGATCAGCTTAACCTCTGACAGACCATTCCTCACTCAAACCTAGCATCCATGGTTGAAAACTGCAATAATTCCCAGGAAAAGGCTGGAATATGCAGTGTTCATGAAGAAGGATAAGAAGATGATGGGGGGGAAAAAAGTTAATGAGGAAAACTAAAGCACCATGAAGGAACAGCATAAATAAAATAAGATCTTTAAATGCACCGTGTGAATTAGAATTCACTTCAAATTATTCAGAATCAACATGGGCAAGTTTCAGGAATAAGAGTAATATTTGAAGTACTGGCAACCTTGAGAGACATAGTAGGGATAGAAGTGCATGAAGAGACTGGAAAGATTGCCAAAGGTATCTTTTGAGGCAAAGGAAGTCTCTGTGACTTCCTGAGCAATAAAGAACAACGCAAAGTGATGCTACAGAAGGATCCTTCCAATAACAAACCAGATTACAAATAAAATTGATTAGATAACAAATAAAATTTGGTGGGGATATTGGAATAGGAATAGATTTTTGCTACCATATTTTGCCATCCAACTAGGAAGTGGATTTATAGTCCAAGAGTTGGCTAATACTGAATCTGAACTTCCAAAGCCACAACTTGCAGCTGTTACCCTTTTTCAAATGATCTGACTGTACCAAGAGGAGTTTGGCTCATCTTAGTTACAATCCTTGAAGCTAGTCATAAGCCACTATTGGATGCCCGACAAGCCCAGTTTTCCTCAGAGCTTAGTGTCCTAAGAGACGACTGTAGTAGTCTTTAACTGAGCCATCTCCAGTGTATCAGCCTCCTTCCTGAACCAGAGGACCCAGCTCTGGACACAGAATCAACGATGTAGTCTCACCAGTTCCAAGCAGAGAGAGAGAGTCGTACTTCCCTCACTCCACCGGCCACTTTCCATTTAATGTAGATAAATTATGCAGTTTGCCTTCCACGCAGTGAGAGCGTGATGAGTCATATCCAACCTAGCTACACCTCCACCCCATAACCCCCGGATGCTTTCCAGCAGGACTGCTGTGCAATTTCTCAGTCTGCACCGATGCACAGGACTACCCCGTCTCAGATGCAGGCATCTGGATTTCATCCAAGCTAATGACAAAGCTGGCAGCAAGTCTGAATCTTCTGAGGGCCAGCACAGTGCTATCGCCACACTCAGCAAGTAGCACAGCAGCCTCGACCACAGCTGCTATTATTGGAAATCTGAAGTAATAAATATTTCCCTTTCCACTTTCTCTTTAGCACCACTCTACTCAATTCCTAATACTTGATGACCTTCACATGTACTTACACATGATATATTTAAACTCAGAAGACGCTTTTGACACCTCCCGGCCTTGCTGCAATGAATCTGTTACCATGACATTTTCCTCATGATAGTTCTCTTTTTCTCAAGCTCTAACAAAACAGGGGTTCAGAAATATGTTCCCAAGATAGTTCCATTAACCAACTATCACCCTTAGGTAATGGGTGATGTCAGTAGGATTTTTTTTCACATGATGGGAGTAGACTTTGTCCCCTAAACCATATGAAAGCTCACAATCCCCAATTTCAGCGTTGCTGTGAATTTCAGTACCAATGGGAACTTCCACTATATGGGAAGCCTCATAGTCAAACTGAAGGACTGGCCAAGTATCTCTCTCAGACAGACAATCTGTGTGTAAACAAACTGCTTTGAGTCTCTTAAAAATTATTAAAAGGAATAACTTTTACATGATTAAAAAAAGAGATTCCTGTAGGACCAATCATTTTCCCTTTGGAATAAAGCAGATCAGAGCCAACAGTGTGTGTGTTTTCAAAGCAGTTTCCTCAATCACATATAGAACATAAATGGAGTGAAGACACCAACCATCTGGCAGATTTCCAAAGGAGTTCAGGACCAAAACATTTATCCTTATGCTGGAAACTAAGAGACTGGAAGGCTTCCCCAGTATCTGCAGATCATCAGCACCATGTTCAAGGATGAGCAGTCAGGTATCATCTGTGACAAAGAGGTGGAGGAGGACCAGAATAGGTGCCAGGGTAAGTCATGCAGTATCTGAAGCATAGGAGGGAAGGATGTATTAAATCTCCGCCTGCCAACTTTGCTAGTTGCCGAGTGCTTTTGAAAACCTGATGCCTCATTTAGCTGACTAAAGAGTGATTGAGCTGTACCAGAAATACAAACCCAGCTGTCAGAGAAAACTGGAAAATATGTTCTGGAGTAGTTTTGCAAAATCTAATTCTTTTTCTCTATATAGAACACTGGTTTATTTAAAAATGTTTAATTAGGCTGAGTTTAGCTGTGTGTATCACCTGAAAATAGAAAAGACACACAAAAACTATGCAGCTTAGTCCAAATGCATGCTGACAAAAACTTCGTGCACTCACTAACCGCCAGATACTCATGCCATATCAAAAAAAAAAAAAACTTTGTGACGAAGATTGCAGAGACATTAAATTTTTATCTGCAGATTAGTTTTTCCCCTTACCCCTTCAGCTAGAAAGTGAAGTACTTGGTGAGAAAGAGGTCCATAGCCCAAGATTATGAGAGTAGCTTTGGAATACGTGGCAATGACTACAGAGGTTTTCATATTTGAAGGGTTTTAAGACCTTCAAAAGCTCTATGAATGTCACAAAGAAAAGGGGGATGACCTGCTTCCACCTCTGTCATTACTTAAGCCTCATGCCTAGAAGGTGTGAAATTAAATTCTACTATATAAACAAAGGTGTGGATGATTACTGGAGCTAATGAAAGAACTTGAGGTGTCAAAATAAATGTGAGATGAAAGGAATAGGGGGAAATCAGAAGCTTGTGAAAGACTGAGTGATCAAATGACTCTGCAAAGTGTCTCACAGAGGTCCAGTCTCAGTCTGTATGGAATGTGTGCCTAAAACACATTCTCATATTCTGAAACTGCTTCATATGGTGCCACTGTGACCTACATGGCATACTCTCATTGCCGCTTGACATTTCAGCACACCATATACCTTCTGCTTCCCGAGGTTTCTTACTTCTGTGTGACTTACTACAAATTCCTGAAATCTATTGTATACTGACCGATCCATTTCTGAGCAAGAATTTGTGAGGGTCATTCAAGTAAAAAGGAGAAATTTGTTTGTTTAATTTTCTTGGCCCCACCTCCTCATCCCCATGGGGCAGGACAATAATTTTGCTCTCTACTCTCTAATTCACATTCTCTATTTCCATTCCCCCACCCCCAGGAATATCTCTGCCTCCTGTGTACCCAGGGACCTCCTGGTTTTTGGCAGTACTTCATGGTATGTCCGTATTCCAGAGGTCAGCTGAGGATAAACTCTGATTGAAAGATATTAAAATAGGCAGCAAGGGACAAAAATTCAAAACCCCAAATCTATCAAAATCTGTTACTGATGAAGCATCTGAGCTGGATATGTCCTTAAAATATGCATCAAAAGTAATCTTTCAAACCTCTTCTTCAGGTCTCCACTGGCACCCCCAGAGGAAATAATTTCAAACTGTTCATAGAGCAGCAATCCTGTTCTGGTCCTTGAAATCCTTCGAGCAACACACACCCACACACCAGCATTATTTTCTCACCTCCTCCGTATAAAAACAAAACAGAAACGTGAGAACAGTGGGCTGGAGATGGAGCTGCGGAAAGTGAAGTTGGAAGGATTAATTATGTAATACGCCCCCTCTCCCGCCCTTACCCACAGCAACACGAGTGAGGTAAACCCAATCCTCCCAGCTGACAACTCAGAACTAGAAAGTGCCCGGAGGAGTGAAAGCAAAATAAACGTGTGGGGAAGGTGGCGATGCACTCCTACAGAGGAAGATGTCATTAGGAAAAGGCTAAAAACAAGTTCAAATCACCTTTAGCCTCTTCCCTTCCCTACCCAGCAAGACCTCTCCCTCCGCCTCTTCCCCTCTCCTCCCCCCAGCTCCTCCTCCCCCCTTTTCAGCAGGAACTGCAGCCGGATCGGGGCTCTATTCCTTACAGTTCACGGCTATCTGACGGAGTGTGGATCCTCCTGAAAAACTTCAAGTAAAACAGGAGCTGGGAGCACACACACGAGAAGATATATTAAGAAAGCAGGTTTGCTACTTAACTCGGAGGAAAGAAGCTGGAGCAGACTTCTTCGGTTGCTCTCTAAGAGCCTTGCCGAGAGTCCTTGCAAAGAAAAGTGTTGCTGATTCAAAAGAAGAGGAGGGATGGGGAAGAGAAAAAAAATTGTGCATGTCTGTGTGAGAGGGAGACAACGCGTGTGTGTGTACGTGTGAATGCGTGCTTGTGTGTGAGAGGGTGTAGGCGACGGGTGGGGGGAGCTTGAAATTATATTTTTTTCCTACGAAAGACACGTGAATGCAATTCCCAGTGAGGGGCACCAAGCTCTGCCCAAGAGCAGAAGGGGTAGGGAGAGGGGAAGGGAAGAGGAGAGGGAAGGGAAGAGGAGAGGGAAGGGAAAAGGAGAGGGAAGGGGAGAGGGGGGGAGAAGGGAGGGAGAAGGAGGAGGAGAAGGGATTTCTGTTTCAGAAGACATTCATAGAAGGAGGGTGGCAAATTCTGTGACCGTCTTTAAAGGAAGTGTCCTGGGACATAGAGAGAAAGAAAGAAGCCCAAAGAAGGAAAATAAAGGGCTATGATTTCCTTGTCCTGTTGCTTTGTCTCTGGCTCCCTCTGCCTCTGGAAGAGTAGCCACAGGACCCAAAGATGCCCAGCTGGTCACTGCACGCCCAAGTTCAGTTTAGCTGGTGCTTCTCTCCTGTTTAGCCTGACTGCTTTCTCTGAAGGGGAGGACTCATAGCCCGACAGCCTTTTAGTTTAACCTGAAGAGTGTGTGCCGCCTCTCCCTGCCCACCCCAAGAACTCGCTGGAGGTGGAGGAGAGGGGAGAAAGAGGAGGACTTGAAAGTGCCTGAGGAGCTCCCGATGCTAAGAGGAGACACATTCCTGTGGACGACGCAGAAAGGACAAAGCTGACTGATTTATTGCTGTTTTCCATATTTTTTTTTTTTATCTCCCTGTCCTTTGGCGCACACCAGTGTTTGGAGATCTTTGAAAACACAAACCAAAACACCAGCCCCGAAGCCCCAACCCCTTGGCTAGCTCTTATGGGAATGAAACACTCCTCCCGCTGCCTGCTCCTAAGGAGGAAAATGGCGGAGAACGCTGCCGACAGCACCGAGGTGAGTAAGGATGCGAGCCGGAGCCGGCGCCCGCGCTCCCCCAGACCCGAGCACTGATCCCTCGGCAGGAGCAGCAGGAAGTGCAGAAGAACTTTCCCGGCCCCTCCGGCCACCTCCGCCTGCCTTGCTGCTACAGTTTCCTGCATTTGCCCCCCTTTCCCCCCCCACTCCTC
>VZTI01004795.1:55285-71454 GCA_013397865.1 Struthidea cinerea
CGGGAAGTTGGCCGGCCGTGCGGAGCGGAGGCTCCGCGGGGTGACGGGTCTGGGGACAGCGGTGGGCGGGCGGCGGTAATTCGGGTGGTGGAGAGGCCGAAAGGGACAGACTGTCTCTTGCGGTAGCACCTTGGCCAGCTCCCCGTGCTTTCCGCCGGCAGCCTCGGCTAGGATCGTTTGTGGGGACTTTAGGAGCATCCGTGTCTCTGCAGCATCCTGGGTATTACCAAGCGGAGCTGCCCGAGGTGGGGGCTGTCCGGCTAGCCTGGGCAGTGCCGAAAATAGCTTTTCACTGCCTTCAGGCCGGGAGGGTACTCTGCGAGCTCTCAGGTTTTCTGCAAGAAATCCAACCCCCCGCCGCTCCCCCACCCGTTACCTTCTGCTTCCTCAACATTGGGGTTGAGCAGCCCCTGTTTACTTGTCTGGGGCTGTCTTGACCTCACTGAGACTTCTCAGGGGATACAGCAGTGTGCGAAGTCTCAGGTCTGGAAAAGCAGAAGGATGCAGGATGCAGTCCCAGCATCTCTGGGAGCATGTGAGAAGGAGACAGGCGAAAGTGCGAGCGTGTGCCAAACTCGCTGTTGCTATTAATAGACTGTGCCTAGCACTCTGACTGAACACTTAACACATGCTTAAGATGCAGCACAGCCATGTACAGACCCCATGGACACTGCACGCCAAACAACTCTACAGCTTTGCCCTTGCAGGGGCAGCACTGAACCTTCTCCCCAGTTACCCCGCAGAGGTTTTAAAGAGCTAAAGCAACTGTGAACACATGACTATTCCATTCTTTATTATTTCCACATCTCTGCCAAATGTCTCCTCCTTTCAGTTAGTCCTCCCAGTAGGTGTCCTGCTCGCTCATGAATTCCACATTTCTCTTCATAATAGTGTTCTCTCTGCTTGACCTTCATAAATATGCCTCCTTTGCCATGCTGGGTGAAGAGCCAGATTTTCTTAAATGAATATGATGTAAGCACTGAATCAAAGAACATGCCTGCTACTGCACTACAACCCCACAGAGTACTGTTTGCAGAAGAGGCATCTATAAATAGCGAGAAGTCTGGCTGCACATCTGTAAACTGTCGTAGTCCTGACAGCACATATTGCATTATAGGTCTCAGGATCCCAGGACAGGATTGCAACGAGAAACGTACAAGCACAGACAGTTCCTTTCAAAGCCATTTTTTTCAATGGAAATTGGTTTTAGACAGGGAAAATAGGTGAAAAGAGCTCTTTGAAGATTCCTCTTCTATTTCATTCACTCTTAGCACATTTTTGTTGTTTAATCATGTTTTCCTGCTTGTGCAATGCTGCACACACTGCAATGTTTTTTTATGGAGAAGGATTTTTTTAACAAAAAAATATTCATTCCAATGCTGCATACAGGTTAGGAGAACATTAAAATGCTGTGCTTCGTCTCCTCAGAATATCCATCAGTGACAGACTTGTGAAATGAGAGTGAAAATATTGCAGATTAGGCATATCCCGCTCCACTTCTACCCTCAGAAAATAAGAAGGGATACATTTGTAACCCCTGCCTAGATATTTTCTATTTTATTAATGTTCTTATTTATGATATGTACTGAGAGAAGTTGTCTGTCTGCATATGTGCAGAGGCAGAAGTGCACCAAGCAAAATATGCCAAGACCTGTGAAGCTCTTTTACTCATCAAGTGTCTATATATAGCAAAGTCATATGATACCAGTTTGACCTTCAAACCTGTATTTGTCTGACTTTCTCCCAAAGTTAACAAATATGTGTGACAGAAGGAATGTGGGACAAAATACCTCACTTTTGGACTTACCACAGTGTCAGAGAAAATTAACAATTGGTAAAAATTTGATTCATTTGAAACAAATGGGGTACCAGTAATACTCATTATTTGATACTAAATTTCTGAAGAATTTTGATGTCACAGTGATATAGGCATGATATAAAAAAATTAGCTGTAATGAGAGAAGAATTAAAACATTAAAACATTTAACAGATGGTCAGAATGCCCATTTGACTACCAAATCATTCCAAAGATAACCTGGTTCTTGCTTAGACTGATTTGACCCAATTTACTTATGTTACAGCTTCATAGTATATTTTTTATGTTTCTTATGTTTTGGAGGGTTTTTTTTAAATCTACCACAACTAAGAGCATTAATCAAAGTTTTGGTCAAATATGGCAAGTGTACTCTTCCAGTAGTAGGGCAGTTTAAAACAATGCATTAAGTCAAGGAACATGGCCACCACATGAGAAACTTTTATTCCCCCGACTACCCTCTGTTGCCCATCATGCTACCTCTTCAGCTTAAAGAGCTTAAAGAAATAAAGACAACAGGCACAGACAAGGGAAATACAAAGCTACTGTAAGACAATACTCACTGTTTCCTCAAGCAAAAATACAAGAGAATATAAAAGCAATTGCTCACTAGCAATTTCCAGTCAAGGAAGACACCTTGTGTTACCAGGAAACTTAGAGAAGTGTGCTCCTATGGTTCCAGGCTGTACAGACATTTACATCGCCCATACCCCCATAGCCTTGTATCTTGATACAAAACATGGTCACGTGGGTCCAGGTGTTGCCACAAGTGCTCTTGGGTCTTGGATGAGAATATCAGAACTATCAGAATAGTTTTGCAATTTTATTTCACTGGTAACAGCCTGATATCAGTCTATCTGCCAGAGTTTAAGTAGGAGCAGTGATTTGTTGTATGTGCTTATAGTACCCTCATAATACACAGTATTTTGTATAAAAATAAAAGTCAAGGGGAATAAAACCATAAGCTTTTTCTGTTTAGACCCTCACTGAATGCCACGCAGTCCCACTAATAGGAAACTTGCCACAATGGTTTCAGATCCATGTCTGGAGCACACAAGGAAAAAAGATGCAGAAAATCTTTATTGCCCATGGCCATACCATGAATTTTAAGAGATGTTCCATTGGAACAAAAGCTGTAGAATCTCTCCTCAAGATATAAAAATGAACCTCTGTATCTTTAGTCACGAAAAGAGGCTTGTCTAAATAAAACAGGATTGTTTGCATACATAACAGATGCAGAACTGCGTTCTCTGCAAATAATTAAAGACACTCTGACAGAAAACAAGGTAAAAGAGAAACTGTTCTTTGTAGAACATACGCACAAAGATTCTGCAAAAATCATGATGCTGACCTGCTGTAGATTTTGTGTTCTGGGTTTTTTTATTTTAAATGTATTATTTGGAATCCTTATCAATGGTAGGCCTGATACCAGTGATGGAGAAAAAAATCTGAAAGAAGTGTGATTTCACAAGAAGTGTGCCTGCCTGTAATTTGTGAACCTATGCCAGGTGAAGGGAATACAATCATAAAACCATAGAATAGTTTGAGTTGGAAGGAAACTTTTTGAGGTCACCTACTCCCCCCACCTTGCCATGGGCAGGACGTCTTCAACTTGATCAGGTTGCTCAGAGCCCCATCCAACTGGGCATTAAATGTTTTCAGGGATGGGGTGTCAACCACCTCTCTGGGCAACCTGTGCCAATGTTTCACCATCCTCATTGTAAAAAGTTGCTTCCTTATGTCTTGTCTATATATAAGTCTAGTCTAAATCTACCCTCTTTTAGTTTAAAACCTTTATGCCTTGTCCTATCACAACAGGTCCTGCTACAAAGTTTGCCTCCATCTTTCTTATAGGCCCCGTTCAAGTACTGAGAGGGTGCAACAAGCACAAAGTGCTGCAATAGCACAAAATGCCAGGGTTTATGTGCACATCCAAAAGATACCTACCTGTGATAGGCTAGTCTCTGACTGAAACAATCCTGTAACTTGAAACTGGTCTGGTTTTGTACAATCTCATTGCTCAGTAACTTCATAAAAAGCAATTCTTGTGCTGAAGACTTCACAGTGTCTGTAAAAAGAAAAGATGCCTATCTAATTGCTAAGATTTGAGAGATCAGTTAATTTATTTATGGTAGCAAAAGAGAGTCCTCCCTGAATGTCCTGTTATGCAAACCTTGGGCTTTAGTTAGATTTGGGGTAACATGCTTAATAGATGTGCTTCCCTAAACAGATGAATATAACTGATGCAGGATTGTGTGATCCAGGTCAGCAAAAGCAACTGACTATTCTGTCATCAGAAGTGGGGAGGTGACAGTGTCCTATCTGCATGAAATCCAGTCATACCAAAACTGGGGGGGGGAAAAAAGATATTATAAAATATATTGAAACCATGATCGTCTATTTGTGATCCATGAGTAGGAAGAGGGCTTTCTCCTTAATAAGTTAACAAAGTACAAATTAACAGAAGGAGAGCAGAGTGTGTGTAACAGAGAAAATTGGACTGAATTTATTCAGTAGACCTAAGTTTTGCTCCTGGTTATTGTGCTGGGTGATCTTGCAGATAGAATTTAATCCCTCCAAGCTTTCCCATCATTCTACTGAATTCTGTGGTTCATTAGTGAAAAGTGTCATAAAAATTTCTTATTTGGTGTTATTAAAGTGCTTAGAACAGCGTATATGAATGAACATTAATGAGTGGGTGATGTTTGCCCAGTGGAGAAATGGCACTGCTGTATGGTGTACGTCTTAGACTAAGAGAAGTCACGAGAGGTCTGGCCTGGTGTCACAGAGCCAGCTGAGGAGGCAGTTTGTAACACAACTTTCAAGCTTTACAGAGTGGTGTGCCACGTGCCTGTGTCACATAACTTTGAACAGGAAAAGTTGTGGGTGTGTGCAAGCAGCGTAGGTGAGATACAGAGATCAGACCACTGGCTCATGATCCAGAGGTTTTGCACTGCTGACAAGGCAGTCAGAAAGCTGACCCATGATGTCAGTGAAGAATCTTTCACTGTGGGTGTAGCCACGTTCCCAAGGGCTATAGAGGCAGCTCTGAGTTAAAGCAGGGAATATTCCACCTCCAACACATTTTGATCCTTTACAATGCTCCTACTAGAACTAAACAGCCCATGCTATTAGACTAGTAAAAGGTAGTTCTAACATAGTCACAGGGGCTTTTTTTGGTTTCTAGCCAATTCAGGAGTGGGGGAGCAGAAATATGGCTCTGAGCCATCTTCTACAATTTGAGCTGTGCAGAACATTAATTTAGCTCAGCTGAAGATATAGCTAAATGCATTCCACTCCTTTCCCAAATTTAATACTAAAAGTTCAAGGTATTGACCATGATATTTTGGCCCCGTTGAAGAAATGAATTTTAGTTGGCATTAATAATAGAGATAGGATGAAGAAACACTTATGCTTAAGTAAAGAGTAACAGCAATCACTCAAAGCAGAGTTTCAAGATGAAGATATCTTAGCATGGTTCATCCTCTGCCAGCATAGGGTTGTTTTAGTAACATTTTAGAGTCAAGAAGACTGGGATTTTTAGAAAGGATATGGTTCATATTGTTGACATCATGGGCCAAATCGTATTGTGTCATTGTACCAATGCTAAAAAAGAACTTCCATGCTAGTGAGCAGGCTTTAATGACACTTTTTTCCAACCTCAGTTTGTGAAAAGCACCAAATTCTTCAGATAAGAGCGCAAGAAATTCTGTAGGTGATAGATTTTGTAGTTGTTCTACATCCATACAAAAAGTGAGCTTAGCAAGACTGATTCACATGCCTTCCAGAGCTCCATCCTCAGCCTGATTGTGAAAGATGAAGGCTTGTGCCCTTACTGGTAAAGGCAGAGCAGAGAAATACTTAAAGGTAAAAAAGCATTGAACCTATTCTTTTCATAAGATTTTGCCTCAGCCTTTCTGAGTTTGCAACAAAGTTCAGTCCCTTGACAGGTGAGGTAATGAACAGCTGAAGGGGCTGAATGATGAAACTTGTTGCTCCTACCTTTGATTCCACAGAGAACCCTGTTACCTGCTGCCCTGCTCACTAGCTTTAATTCCATCTCTATTTTAATCTAGAAGTTTTGGATAAAATGGGACTTTTCCATTTTTTTTCTTTGAGTGACCTCTAAATAACAGAAACAAGAAGCACTCATCTCAAGGAAGCAAGGAGGAGATTACCCAGTAAGTGGCTGAGTTGATGACCACAAGGGTGTCTTCCCCACGCCAGAATGGAGCAATTGTTGATTATTCACAGACTGTCTGGCTCTTTCCTGTGTCCTTGAACAGGTACTGACTGCCTCCGTGAAGCCTCTTGGCATGCTATTTCTTTCAGGGTCTTCAGGAGCTGAGTCAGTTCATGGTGACTGCAAGAGGATGGGCACTGCTTCATCCTTACTATTTCACTTTTAAGCTGAGATTAAACTTGCAAAGGGGCAGGTACCAATCTCTTCACTCTCGTGACCAGTGACAGGACTTGAAGGAACAGCATGAAGCTGAGTCAGGAAAGGCTTAGGCTGGGTATCAGGAAAAGTTTTCTACCCAAAGGGTGGTCAGGCACTGGAACAGGCTCCCCAGGGAAGTGGTCACAGCACCAAGCCTGACAGAGTTCAAGAAGTGTTTGGACAACGCTCTCAGGCACATGGTGTGACCCTTGGGGTGTCCTGCGCAGGGCCAGGAGTTGGACTCGATGATCCTCGTGGGTCCCTTCCAACTCAGCTTATTCTATGATTCTATAACTCTACGATTCTATGATTGATTCTATGATTTAAGAGGTACAGTAAGGTCAAGGATGATAGCTTTAAATATTTCTTATAAGCTAGGTTTTGTTAGGTCCCAGTTCTGAAAAATAAAAAATGCCAAAATTTTAAAAGGCATATAAAATGCTGTCTTTTCCATGATCTGCATAATTATAAAAATGGAAACTCACTTTAAAAATCTGGAATAGAAAATCTATTTATCTTCATTTTATTGCATCAACAATTCAGAGATTTAAAGACCAGAACTGGAAATAAGGCAGACTCATTTTCAGAAACACTCACTGCCAAGTTTGCTTTTCTGAAAATTCTGTTAAGTGCAGAAATTAAAGATAATTTTCCTTTGCATTTTGAGTGTGAAATGCTAGGTGATCATACATAAAATCTCAATGTTTTTACTTTCCAAAATGAATAGAATATTTTAGTAATGAAACATTTGAAAGGATATTAAGGTGAGAACAAATTGTTTAGCTGATATTTTTGACTGAGAAACAATAAAGAAGGTGAAGGGAATACCATTCTCCCTCATTTAAAATGTCCTGTCCTGCTGTACATGCTCTTGGAAGTTTGTGTGTATTGAGGACTGTACCTGGGTCCTTTCCTCAACTGAGTAAATTCTTGTTTAAAAAGAGGCATTACCACTTTTTCTAGCCATTGCTCACAGAAAAGGAGTTACTTAAGCTCTTAAGATTTTCTTTGTTTTTTCAAGGAGGGAGGACCCACCTCGGAAGAGGGCCATGGAGGTGGGTGTTTCCTAAGACATTGTTTTATGCCACTGTCCTCCTCAGCTTTTCCTGGTGCCAAACTCTTCACCATAGTGCAGTTGGCAAGCTTCCCATTCAGCATTCTGTTTGGTCTAGACCGCACACTTCAGTTCCTAGTGCTCTCCTTGTCCTGCCCCAAGGTACCAGGTATATCTGAGGCATTCTGCCACAGAATTCTCCCCTGTCCCCCTTTTTAAAAGAAAAAGTAGCACTTCCCTCTCTTGTATCAGTATGCTGAAAGTAAACATCTACCGGCTGGGAAGCAGCAGTATGTCCTGGTCTCCAAGGAGTAGTGTTGAAGTGTTCCCTCAGGGGCCACAAAGCACACTTGGAGTCATACGTGGCCTCACAGTTCTCATGTCCTCCTTGTCCTTTTTTGGCCAGACAGCTTATGTTTCATTACTTCCAATAGGACCAGGAAGGCTCAGACCTGGTCTCAGAGCCCAGAGTAATATATGGCCAAGCCAGGGCCTTCCAACAACAATCCATCAGTTCAAACTTATGTCTGCTTTGGACCTTAATTTCTCATTTAGATGGGAAGAGAGGAGATGTTGCCATCTGTTTCAGTTTCTAGCTGCATCCTTGTGCCATTCATCAATCCATTGTGAAATTTGACTGCAGCTTGGGACAAAGACCAGCTACTGATATTCTTTTCCTTAGTCACAAACAGGGAAGTAATTTACCCTTCCTGTAACTCATTCTGAACTACTTCTGTTCGAGGACCATCTATCTCATGATTGTGCCCTGTATTAGACATTGACCTCTCTGAAGTACAGGATACGAACTTTTTTATTTCGCTCTAATATGATTTACATTAGGATATATCAGGGTAACACCTCTGAGTCCTGTATAAATAGGGGTCACAGTGGCATGGCAGAAACACAGACATGTTTATTAGAATAAACTTCTGAAGACCATCTCATGCAACCTCACACCCCCGTGTAGGACAGTCACCAACATTAGATCATGTTGGCCATTGCTGTCTCTGGCCAAGTCTTGAAAATTTCCGAGCACAGAGATTCCACTGCCTCTCTAGGTAACCTCTTCCAGTGCTGCACTGACCTCTCAGTGGACAAGTTTTTCTTATTGTCGTGTCTGAACCTCAGTATTTGCAGCTTGTGACCTTTTCACCTCATTGTCTCACCTGCTGCTGTTTAGAAGAGTTCGCTTCCATATTCTTTGTAACTATCTTTCAAGTACTTGCAGGCTACTGTTAGATTGTCCCTTAGTCTCCTCTTTCACAAATCAAGTTCAGCACACAGTAGTCTCTTCTTACAGGTCATCTTCTCAGGCCCATTACCACTGTATTATATGGTATCTTCCTTACCTCTTTTTAACTAAAGGCTGGGCAGAAATTGTTGTGAGCATGGCAAGGAAGAATATTTTCCTAACTGAAAGAACTTAGCAGAAGACTAACTGATTAATGCACATGGCCAAGTAGTGTCAGTAAAGTGTATTCGGCAGAAATCCCTTGTGACTGAGCCCAGCTGTATATCTGGCATGTTTTACTTCAGTATTTTGGGTCAGTAGTTTCATATTTTCCCTAGAAAGAGAGTTCTAATCCAAAAAGCAGCACTGCTTCTTACCCACAGTCTGCATCTTGCCTAAGTGTACATCTGGAACAGCTGTTTCAGGAGGAAATAAAATGAGAAAGAATTAACCACATCACAGTATAATTGTCTCCTTAGGAGGCAAAGGGTTTTAAACCTAATTAGGAGTGGCTAAATTTACGGGGAGCAGGGGGTGTTCAGCAGTTGCTAGGGATGCTTGCCTATTGTAGAGCCTTAAAAAAAGGTAAGGGCCAGCATTACCCTTGCAGTTTCATTGGCTTTGGTAAAAGCCAGTAGACTCTCTGAAAGCCTGAAGCAGACCAAGGATGCAAAATAGCAAAACTGAGATACAAAACAGTTACTGGACGGAGAAGACAAAGAAAGGGAACATATTTTAGTGTTCAAGAAAGTGTATTGCAGAGTGAAATTTCAGCTGAATCCTTTTCGGCTCTGTGTAAGTTTGCTGATCTCTTCTATTCTGTGGATTAGAAGTGGCAAATGTAAAGTTACCCTCATGTAAAAGCCCTGTTCTGGAAAATACTTTATTTATATAGTATTATATTTAGTCATGTAACAGAATGGTTTGCAACTTTACTGGAGGTCAAACTATATAACGAAATTATTTTGTGAAGTTGGAAAAGAAAAGGCAAGAGGGACAAAAGGCAGTCAGGAAAGTGGGTGGGCAGGTGGACAGGGAGGGAAAAAAGAAGGGAGGGTGAAAAGGGAAGGGAAGGAGGGAGAAAGGAGAAGGAGGGGAAGGGAGGGACGGAGAAGGAAGGAAGGAAGGAAGGAAGGAAGGAAGGAAGGAAGGAAGGAAGGAAGGAAGGAAGTCAAGGGGAGATGGGAAAATACAGTCAAAATACAGAGAAACACAGGAACAGTAGAAATACTTACTTAAATTCATTACAAAAAAGTCACAGAATCATTCTGTGACTCCTTGAAGACTGTTCTTATCAGTAAAGGCCAAGGTGAAGAAAGCACTGAGTACCTTGGTCTTTTCCACATCCATTGTCACCAGGGCCCCTGCTCCATTTAGCCACAGGCCCACATTTTCCTTAGCCTCCCTTTTGGTGCCTATGTACTTGCTGATCATTGTTCCATTGTCAGTTTTAACAAATGTCAGGAATCAAGGAGCTGTAGGCAGAGGTAGCAGGAGGCCTTCAGAGAAGTGAATCAATTTACCCTTTTACAGCCTGTCAATAAGGAAATAATAGGGGGGTTTGCAACAGCCGGCAAGGTCTAATGCAAATCTCAATTTCTCTGTCAAAGAGAATAAGCCCAACATTCACTGCTTTTTGACAGATTAGTCAGTTGTGAAATAAGAAGAGACAGTATGGAGTTCTAGGCCTGTAATTCACCCCCACCAATCATGAACAAAGAAAGAACATAACAAAAGAAAAAACAAGATTGTTTTTAATTAGTTATCAAGGTATGTATTTTAAAGCTTCCTTGGAATTCTCCATTAAAATTTGCCTTTACCAGCATTGTCTCGCAAATGGTTAATCAATTGTTAATCTCACAAATAACGGATTTACAATACAGCGAGAGAGACGCTGCCAGAGGAAACTTTTCACCAACTCTTACACCTTTGCACGCACACCTGAAACCCTCCCCAGTCTCCACTCCAATGAGTAGAACCAGGACAACGTCTGATAGTCCTCACTCGTCTCCGTTTCAGGATTCTAAGCAGCAGCTCAGCTCCAGCTCACCTCATCTCACCTCACAGGCACATTGTCATCACTGAACTTGACGTACTACTGAGAAGATCATTTTCCTAGCTTTCTGTTTCAACTACATTGCCCTTCTATTAATATCTAAATTGCTGAATCTTTATATTCTATTAAATCCAAAAGCTGATTGCAGTTTCCAAGGCTGTTCAAAGCATGTGTCCTGCTACCTATCTGAATTTCTTATTCAGTACCAAGAGATTAATTCAAGCCTCCAGTGCCAGACTCCATCTCACACTTCTTAGATTTTTCAAACATACTTTAATGAATAATAATCCCAGCACCGTGACAGTGTGTATACTGTTTAATGAAGGTTAGCCTAAAACATGTAAAACTAGGGCAATGGGTTTATATTTCTGTTTTCTCCGTATTTGACATTCAATTTCTGTCCTGCTTTTCTAAGAGAATTTTTTAAATCAGATAAGCTCAATAGGAGGCAAAGATACATAAGGATTTTAAGTAGAGAAGGTGCTTGCACTTATTACTGTGAGATTTTCATGAAAATGTTAAGCTATTCTCATAGCCTCAATACCACTATTTTATTGAAGAAAAAATCTGTGCCATCTTCCTTTCTTTTTAGGTCTGTTCCTTTCTCAAGCAATAATGCTCCTTAGTGCTCATAAATTATGTCTTTGTTGCTTTGTAAAAGGGAAGGCAAAAGTATTTATGTTTGCAAGACCTATCTCCACCTGGTGAAACTGAGTATTCTAACCGTGCCTACAAGAAAACAAAGGCATGATGAGCTCAAGACAGGTTTACCCTCATGTAAATCCGTCAGTTTCAGCAGAGTTATTTTTGATTTATATAGATTCAAAACCAGCTCACATCTATATATAAAATTGTATTTTAAAGGATGAATCACTGGTGGTTTTGCTCAAGAGTGGAGTTTTCATCATTCTGTTTCATGATTGTATAAAAATGTTAGGAGCATACTTTTTGTATCCTTTTCTTAACTGTGTTTAAAAGATGGGTGTAAGATACCAAAACCTTATTTAGTCATTAACACAAAGCAACAAAAGCCTGATTTATATCAACACGACTATCAATTGCTGCTTTTGAAATACACTATGTAGATATCTTTTTAACAGGTGTGCTTCGGAACCCACTGCAGTTAATATAAATCACTGAAGATCTTTGAACATTTCAGTAAATGTTTGATTAATAATGCAAGAAATGCTGAACACACTGGTGTGCTCATGTGTGTCAGTAGCACTCAGCATGATTATTTATTGTAGAATCATGTCCACACCAGCAGGGTATTTAAAAACACTCCTCATCTACTTTGTATAATATGAAGCAAGAGTAATTCTGCTGAAACTAGGGATATTACCTGTGTTCTGAATGTTAGATACACATCCATTTTCTTAAATGACTGCTGAAAACACATTGAAGTCAATTGTGGCATCCACAGCCTTCCTGGGAAAAAATATATTACCAAGCCTGGAATTGACGGGTTATTAATCTTTTCCAATGAAATGTCTCACACTAGGTAAACTAACACCAAATAACATTTAATGGTGAGCAAGTGTAGTTCATGAGGCTCAACTTACAGGGTGGTTGAGAACATACATGTTGTCCTTGCTATAAATGGGGACTAGTCTTAGAAACATGATTGCCTTTGTAGTCTGCAGAAAGATTAATATTTCTTTGTGCATTACTAAGCAGCCTGTCATGGTTTAACCCCAGCTGGCAAGTAAGTACCACACAGCTGCTCCTTCACTCCCTTTCTTCCCCAGGGAGATGGGGAGGAGAATCAGGAGANAGTAACAATAATAATAATAATAATAATAATTTTAATAAAATGGAGAGGGAGAGACAAAAAAGTGATGCACAGTATAGTTTCTCACCATGGACTGATGCCCAGCCCATCCCTGANATGGGCTAAGAAGAGTTTAATAATTGAAAGCATGTAAAATACAATAATAACGATAGTGCTATTAGTACTACTACTACTAATAGTAATAATAATNTCAGCAGCTCCCAGCCATCTCACCCCAGTTTATACACTGAGCATGATGTTCAGTGAAATATCCCTTCAGCCGGTTGGGGTCAGCTGCCCTGGCGATGCTTCCTCCCAGCTTCTTGTGCACCTGCTCACTGACAGAGCATGAGACACTGAAAAGTCCTTGGCTTAGAGCAAGCACTGCTCAGCAACAACCAAAACATCAGTGTGTCAACAACGCTGTTCTTCTCATACTAAGTCCAAAACACAGCGCTGTGCCAGCTACTAAGAAAATAAAGTCTGTCCCAGATGAAACCAGGAGGAAGACTTACGAGAAGCTGTCCTTTATATGGGTGTTTGAAACTTCAGATTTAAATTTAATTAGCTGCTTCAACATGGTTATAAAATACCATCACCATTAAAAAAAACATTGATACCCAGTGCAGTTCCAGAGTCTGATGATTAATGAATTACCGTAAGTTATTCAGTCACACAACAGTTTCTTCTCTGACACTTTTCCAAATCAAGAAAGTTACTCTACTCCCCATCTTAGAACTAAAATGCAAATGTGATACACAACCCTAATTCTGAGTGAGCAGGACTATGCTATTTAATAATTCAATAGCTCCCTTGACATTGTGATCATTTGTAACACGCTTGCTTACAAAATTCTTTACCAGATACATGTGTGTGCATACGTATACATGCAATGGTTTATATTTACATAAAATTCAAACTGGATATTGTGCCATGACTTTAATTTCTTTGTGCACCCATGTTAGTCTTATTAAAACTGTGTCAGAGAAGACAAAACTATGCCTGTGTGGGCTCATACACTGTAAAATGATAAAATCCTGGTTAAAGTCTTACACCACCTCAAGTGTTTGTGTGTATATATATGTATGCATATACATTTATGTGTTGATAGAGAAACTCTGTGTTTAAAAAGGCAGTTTCATTGAAAAGTCCTAGCTTTATATTTCTTTATATCCTTTGTATTCACTGTGTTCCTCTCTATGGGTGTTGTAACAAAATTCAGTTTTGTTGTGGAGAATCACAGGAAGATGCATCCTTCCATTTCAATTTCAAAACCGACCTCATGTTTTAGATATAGCACCAGCCAAGCTGAAGTAAGTTTAAATTCAACCAGCTTGGTGAGCTGTTAGGAATACAAGCTCCCAGTGCAGAAAGGGTGCATTTTAAAATATTTGCCTGTTTCAGTTTAGATCGCGTCCAAGCATTCACACCTTCAGTTCAGAAATTAAATATAATTGGTCTTGTTTTCTTAAATTCTGTAACACCTACACATCTCATAGCTCATAGAGGTCCTCACCTGGATCCTGAGTTCCCTTGCCTGCCCCACAGGGTCCCCCGCTTGCCATCTGGTCCAGTTTGGTGCTTGTTGCAAATATGCAGCATTCACATACTTGTTCCTGATATGCTTCACATTCTCAAGTCCCCCCATGTGTACCAGCACAGACCCTCTGCCCAGGGAGCCCTGCCTGGACCCCAGGCCTCTCAAGTCATTGGCTATTCCAGCTTAAAGTGTGCTGGTGATTATGCATGTGCATGGATGGGACTCTGAGCAACCTGGTCTAGTGGAAGGTGTCGCTGCCCATGGCGGAGTGGGGTGGACAAGATAATTAAGGTCCTTATAACCCAAGCCATCCCGTAATTATCCAGTTGACTCAGGCTGAGTTCAGTGGTGCCCCGTGACAGGATCAGAGGCAATGGGCACAAACTGAAATGCAGGAGGTTCCATCTGAAAACCAGGAAATACTGTTTTACTGCAAGGATGACTGAGCACTGGCACAGATTGCCCAGGTTGATTGTGGAGTCTCTCTCTGTGGAGATAATCAAAAGCCATCTGGACACACGTACGCAACTGGCCTGAGGTGGTACTGCTTGAACGTAGGGGTTGGACCAGATGACCTCCAGAGGTCCCCTCCAACCTCAACTGTTCTGAGATTCTGTGCAATCAAACACAACATATAAATAAAATTGGAAATCTGGGTGTTTTATATGGCTACTTCACACATCACAGTTGTCTTCTTTCCTTTGCTGATATTTTAAAATCTGGTAAATTTAGGGATCTATAGCAAAGGAACACAGTCTCTGTTTTTTGTCAAACATTCAGTCCTGTGAAATGCTGAGTGTGTTCACTTTTCTATTCACTATGGTGTTTTTTACACCTGATGAACTGAGGTCTCAATAAAATGAAAAGGACCAATGATTTATTAAAGTCACTGGATTGTACAGACTGTACAGAACAAAGGAAGTCAAGTCAATTAACTTAATGTGCTCGGCAACAATTCTATATTTAGCTTTTTTCACTTTGCATTAGTTTTAGTTTTTTGACTGCTGGATATGACTTTGCTGTCTCTGACATCAATTTAAAATCAAAATCCTTCTCAATCATCTGATTTTAGTGATAAATCCTAGGTTAAATAAAGATAGTATTATTTCTTTGGGATTTCTTAAGGAGTTAGGGGAGATGCTGTTATCAGTTTCCATTGTTCTTCCTTCATCTTTTAACCATATAGATCTTTTTCCACAGTATGGTCTTCTAAGAAAACATTTTTGTTTGAGGGATACAGTTTGGGTATCTTGCTGCTGGTGGCAGAACATTGCATTCCTCTGACTCGCGACATGTTTCAGAGTTCTGCAGAAAAATACTGTGTTGTCAGTAAATGGAGAAAAATAAGCACTTTTTTTTGTGTGGTACCGAATGATCTTACCTCCAGGGATTCAGTGGCTCAAAAAAAAAAAAAAAAACCACAAAACCAAACCAAAACAAAAAACCACCCCAAACATTTTTACAAGCCCTTTTTTTGGGGATCTTCTTGATGACAGTAATTTGTTTTCCATGGTATTTTACGAAATACGTGCAACTCATTGGATAGAGTCCTAATGTTCTCCATCATTGAATCAAGAAATCTTTATTATTTTCTGTTGTTAGTATTTTACTTTGAATGGATCAACTAGGATCTGGAATCTGCTCACACAAGTTCAAATGCTTTAATAAGGTATCTGAGCTGTTGGCCTGCTTGTGCTGTCTAAGCAGCAGAGACTTTCTATTGATCCTAGACAGAGCCTAGGGTGGTTTGGCGGCCAAACTTCAGTTGTATTAGCAGACCAAACACAGTGGTTTATGATTTGTATGACAGTACTGAGAGCATACTCCCCTGATTTATATGTCTGTGAAAAATCCTATTTTTTGTCTGTGTTTTTCACATTTTCAAAATCTTCTCCTTGTTGGAAAGCTCTCCCTCCCCAATAATTCTGAATGTGCAGCCGGTTCAGAAGTGAGAGCTGATGCTTCTTCGCCTCCTCTATCCCACTCAGCTGCCAATCATTACACGAACAGAAGAAATATTTAAAGAAACAGGATCCCATGAAGCTTCATAAGTTCCAAAAAGAAAAAAAAAAGCACTCCATGTCAATAAAACCTTGAATCACCTTGAATTGAAACACTATTTTTACTTTTGTTATTTCTCTGTTCTTTTTCTTCCAGTTTCCAAGATCATGTTAATGTTCAAATAGCCAGCAAGTGAAACTTTCAGTCTTATCCTTTAACTCCAAGTTATCTTAAGAAATTCACAGCTTTTTTTTTTTTTTTT
>VZTI01004795.1:71479-209331 GCA_013397865.1 Struthidea cinerea
TTTTTTTTTTTTAAATTTTAGGGGGTTTTAGGGCAGTACAACAGCACATCAGAAGGCAAGAAAAACTGAAGGTCTGTTCTGCCGTCAGAACACAGATAGGGTTGGTGCAACAAAGAATTTTGCATTGCTGTACATCATGCTGTGCCCATACTGTGGCTAAAGAACAATAATGCCAACCTTATATGTGGAAAGGTGATAAGACTGGCTAAAAAAAGACACTGAATCTGCGTCAATGTGTTACTTTTATAGGCCTTTCTGTACCCAGAAACTTTTACTCAGTCTTTTCAAGGTTTCTTCACAACTGTGAATAGTAAAAACATTTCTAAGGCTGAGATTCACTCTCTGAGCTTTTCAGGTTAAGAAAAGTAGCATGAATCAGTGAAATTCATGGGTCAGAAGCACTTTGATCAGAAAACATCAGTCTTCATGCTGATTAACCTATTTACACAGCATCAATGTAAGACTAATTTGAACAGAAGCCCAGTTATACAGATCTTTCTACTGTCAGTTACATTTCCTGCTCTTGTTGTCGCTAGTAATTTCCTTTTTGCTCTACAGCTTTCCAAAGTGGAGCCACTTCTTCAGTCTGTAGTGATTCTACACCAATCATCTGTATTGCTTCTCTATTACTGCCTAAGTAAAGGGAAGGATGAACCACTCATGCATGACAAGGACATCTCGCTACGCAGCTGCTCCTGTGGATGCTCTTGGCAGAGCCCGATCTTTTTACACAACAAGAAACAATCAGAACCCAGGAAGGATGTCAACAGAAAAGCACGAAAGGGCGTGTGGCCACTACAGAAATGGGGGAGCAGGATGCAGACTGTCCTTGCATGTCTGAGACGTGCAGGAAGGATTCAGCTCCAGCTGACACCGTGCGGTACAGGCCGCATTTGCTTGTTGCAAAAGAGGCACTGACCACTGTCAGGACAGTCACAGGATGCGTTTTGTGGACAAAGCATCGTGCTTTGTGTCCGTAAGTCAGGCAAGGATTTCCGTGCTGTCTTAGCCAAGCGTGTACCCACTCTCATCTCAAAATAACATATGCTGCCTTATGAATCAGCATCAAGAGAAGTGCTGAGACACAAAGGGAAAATGCTGCCAATCCCTTATGAAAATGGCAGCAACAAGAAAGGGAAGGCAAATTACAGCAGCAAAAGCCAGGATGGAGACACAGCCCCTTGGTGAATAGCAATGGAGGTGGCTCAGGGTAGGTTGTTTGTAGTATTTTAACTGACCTGAAAGCAGTCAGTATAAAATTCATGCAGTCTCACTCCTGGAGGGAGAAGAGAAGATGCACTCTTCATCATAAATCTCAAGGGGAAGTCTTCCTGAACTTCAGGTGCCTGAGAGAGAACAGAGTCAGAATTTTCCTCCTTCCATGGACTTAACCATGTTTGTGAGGCCAAAAAGCTACTGACGTAGTTTTAGCAGCTGGGGATCCTGAGCACAAGCTAAAATGGCTTTCTGCCAGTTTTCTCCCCAGTGATGTAACTACAGTTGGACCTTCACATCTGATAAAAAAAAAATAAAGCTTTGAATGTCATCACAAGAGTTGTATTCTAATGACTATAAACGAAAATAGTAATTGCCAACAGGCATCAGAGTTCAATATGCTTTTGATCACTTTCTTCTAGAAATTCCTGCATGGAAGATGTAACGTTAAATGTTTTATTAATGTCTCTTTTGAAGACAGTTGACATTATATGGGATTTCTGATTCAGCAGAGGGATGCAAAATACACTGAAAATAGAACATAAACAGAAGTTTAACTTAGAAAAATATAAGAACTGCAATTGCAGTTAGATCATAATGCACTTTTGTAATATGTTCACAGTCATAACACTGGGTGTCCCCAGTTACTGGGCAGGATAATGGGAGTGGATAAATGGCAGCTCAACCCCACTGCTCTCACTGAAATTATTCTGTTTGTTTTTCAACTTTTATACTTTCTGTCGGGTCATGTAATCTCAGTCCCCCATGCAAGTCTGTCTGACTCAGGGAGGTGTTCATGTTCTTTCAATGAACTCAAGAAGAAACATTCAAACTACCAGCTGATTCACCCAAAATCAGCTTCTTTGCAACAGCTGTGGGCAGGTGCATTATTTCCTGAGTTTCACAGGCACTTCATCGTTGCCCATCTTCAGTGAGCCATCTTCCAGCGTAAGTGTTGATTCAGAGAGTCACATTCCACCTCGAGGTGTCACAAAAGGATGCAAAATTCTGATAACACACACTACGAAATGACTGATTCCTTCAATGTCACATGGTGAGATGGACTTAACACCAAAACAGAGGACAAAAAATCTGCCAGGTGATGAAGATAAAGTCTGTGCCATAACATACTAAGATCCAGTGAGCTCCAGCTCCAAAGGAAGTGGCAGGGTGTCATTGCTCTGTGCAGGGAAATGTTGGTTTTTTGCCAATTGACAAATGAAAGTGCCAAACGTGGGACTTCTATTCAATGTTGGTGCCCGTTTGCTGGTAGTTCTGAAGCAGCACTGAACTGTAAGTCACTGTGCTGATTTTCTTTGGTACTTCAGCTCAGGAACTGCCATTTCTCAGTCTTGTTCTTCTTTCTGTCCTCACTTAACCTGCAGAGGGTAAGTAATAAACCTGGACTTCTTAGGCAGAGACCTACTCTAGATCTGAAGTACCTCTGAAACAATGCTGAGTGTGGATCAAAAGCTTGGCTAGGACATGGAGTAGGTGGTCAATTGGATATTTTTCCTCTTCTGTACTAAGGCTCAGCAAAGCCTACAGAATATGATGTCTTCCTAAAGAACTTCCTATGGAGCTGTTGTGAAACAGCTGAAACTCAGTGAGAGGGGAAGAGAAGACTGGTGTATCAGCTGCAAAGTGACTTTCAGAGATCAGTGCGTTAGAAATTTGCTAAGCAGAGGAGAGCTTCCATTAATTTTTCTGCTAATTTAAGAAAATAATTTGTACTGATAGAATACTCTGGCTATTTTTGTTAATAATTAGCCTCTAAAAATAGCGGAGCTCTACTTTTTCATGTGAAGTTCAGTTTACTGCCTGATACTGAGAAAAGGCATAAAAATAACTGGTTTTATAGTTGATTAGCACTTTCTGGTTCTTGTTCTTTGTCACTAGAGAGTCAGTCGAGATGATGCTGGGGAGGGGAGGAGGCCATTCAGTGATACAGCTACTTTTCCTACAAGAAGGGTACTGTGAGCGTTGATAATGGAGGCTCTAACTCCCCCTGACCTTTCCCCAACAGCTTTTCGTGCACTTGCCAGGGTGATGTAAAGTTGCTTGAAAGTACCCAGTCCTTTTTGTTTCCTTTCCGTTCATTTCCATTTCCTTGCCTGTTCAGCAAGGCAGGCACTTATGCAGCAGCAATGATAGCAAAAACCAGTAAGAAAATCACAATGGAAAATTCACACTTCTCTGGCTTTGTCTCTTCATAACTCTTTATGCAATGATCTGCAACAAACTCTTCCTCTTCACTTGCATTCAACTTTGATATTTTCAGTGCAGGCTTCTATAACTTCTGTTGCTATTTCTACAACAAGCTGTGCCTTGTGATGCGAGGCGTTTTCAAGTAATCTGGCACATGAATATCTCTTTTCACTTGAAAATCAATAAAAACCTCAGTCACATTTCCATTTCTGTGTACTGCTTCCAGATAACAGGAGCATGTCTTCCCTGGGTTATAGCTGATCGCAAAGTGAAAACAACTGCTAGGGTTTCATGCCTCAGAAGATGACCTTGTCCTTATTTTTTTTCTTGTCACAAAAAGAGCTGACTCGCCTCGCCATCCTTAAAATAGAACTAATTACCATCTGTTAACAGGCCCCTAGTGCTCTGACTATAGATCCTTATGCACCATTCATGGTTTCATAGACATGATGATAAATTGTCTGTAATTCAGAATTCATGTGGAATTACATCAGCTTACCTGAGTGACCCAACACACATTATGGAGCCTTCTTCTGTAAGGGCCTTGCACACTGAATGTTGGACTCCACAGAGAAATGCAAGGGCAATTTAAGTCAATTTACACTGTGAGTTATACTGTAGAAAAGAAATATTAAGGCAACACTGATGAGTCCTCTCCGCTGCATGCAGAAGGAAAGGAGCTGACAAGGACAGAGCAATGAGAAACCTATATCCTCCTTCCAGCTAGTCCAGGTTTGTGCAAAGGCAGCTCTAGTACTGTCTCCTTATGTACTGAGCCCCACATTACAGGAGGAAAAGGAGCTGAGTCGTGACTTGCTAAACAACGATACAGGCTTTGAGCTACTCCCAGGGAAACATAGCATGGAATGATTTCTTCGTTCTGTATGATTGCATAGTGCCAAATCTACCCAAGCAGCAGGGAACGTGACTCACCAGCAACCTTGAACTTTGTTCATGTGCACACAAGGAGAACCGCTTACCCTTGTTCCAGCTACTTCCTCAGAGTACCCAGCCACCCTAGAACTGGTACTGGGTTCACAGGTCTTTGAGACTCCACTCAGCCACACATAAAACTGAGTGTGCTTCCATCCTGTCTGAAAAAACGAGGCAAGACTGGTGCAATTTGACTATTTGTGTTGTGGAATACAAGGGGAAGGGAAAGACTTCACGACAGTAGTTTAAACCAGTGCTGTTCAACCGATACGACACTTCTGCAACCTTCTCGCTCTGCCATGCCAGCCTGAATGGGTCTTGGAAATGGTAGGGGGAGTTCAGTCCCTGAACAGCACCCCATCGCTGTGTGCTACTTGTTGATGGCACGGAAGTGCTTGCCCTGTCAGGCCAGGTGGGACATTAAATATCAGTATCAGTGCAATTAGTAAGCATATAATATTAACAATTATCACTGCCAAATATAGAGGTGACTCTGCAATGAATGCCTAGGAATGAAATTGATATGGTTTATTTTTAGATTCTTTCAGTTTGGGACCGATATTTTAAAATCATGTGGAAGACCTGATGCATTTTATTAATGCAGAGATATTTCTTTCCCTTTTGTAACTCCCTGAAAGGCAAATCAGAAATAAAATTACATTAAACTTAGAAAAGCTCTTTATTTCCCAGAGGCTGTAGCCTAATTCAAATGGAAAATTCTGCTATCAGCTTTTCCTCTTTCCAGTTTCAACAATAGACTGGCAGTAGTCCTACCTCAAACCTTCCCTCTGAACAACCACAAAAACTAAGCCTCTAATAGTTCTGTCAGAACAACAGGTTCTTTCCCCTTCTTATATCTGTGCATCTTGATTTCTTTTGTTCTAGAGAGTTTTGGATGTAGCACTTTAAAGCCAAGAGATCTGTCAAAACTCCCAAAACCCAGACATCTCAGAAGGAAAATCTGTTGCAGGAGAACATACAACATAGTTTATAACTACTGCTTGTTTTTTATGGATAATTGGGTGGAAGAGGAAAAGTGTTCCGTGATGATCAGTCAATTTAAGTGCTCCCTGGCCTTTACTGGCTGTTTTAGGTATTAGGTGCACTTCAAATTTTGATAGAAGTGGTACCAATTATGTAGCATATGGTTGCCAATACCAATCTTAACTCTCACAGTTGACCTCAGTTCTAAATTTTAAATTCCCATGATGATATCAGAATTTCATGCAGTCAACACTGATAGGCTGGGGACCACGCATTAAGGCAGCTTCCTGTTTTTCTCTACCAAGTCACCTTCTACCAAATGAATAAAGAATGAAATTAAATTACATGAAATTCTCATCTTCTTTAGTCGGAAAAGGAGAGGCTTAAAATGACAGGAAGGTAGGAAGGATTACTTTTCATCTTTTGGTTTTATTTGCCTTTCATGAATCCTTGAAAAGGGTCAGGATGCTCCAGCAGAAAGCAGGGACTTGCAGTGTTACCGTGTCAGACATAGCTGTAAATCTGTGTAAGTGCAGAAGTTCCAACCTCCAGACACTGGCTTTGTGAAGCTGCTGATGTGCTGCTCTGTGGTCCACACACCAGAGTCAACTTTTCAGACTGGATTCTGGAAAGGAAGAGAAAGGCTGCTGTAACATAAACCAACAGAAAAGCTCATACATCTTAGCAAGGCACTATATTCAGAAGAGCTCCGTTAGAAAGAATGCTTTTACTAGTAGTCCTGATACATGGGACTGAGACAGGAAAAACCTGAGAAGTCTGGAATGTCTCTCAGAAACATCTAGCCCTGGTGGCCTAGCCTGTTTTTCTCAGCCTGCCAGATTTACTTATGGGTATCAATCTTGTGTGAAAATAACTGGTATGCTTGAATATATCCACCTCCTGATTACAGTGAAACATAGAAAGAAAACCACAGGACATCTAGTCACAGATCATCACAGCTTTTTTTATTTATCTAAAGTTCTCCTTTATTTAATTCTTCAGATTTCAGATTTTTAACTTATGTGGCAGAGACCATTAAACTACAACAAATCCATATGCTGCGTATGTGGAGGGAACAGCATGGTTATACATGAAGATCCGTTTCCGGATTATTGATAGCAGTTAGATTAGTCTCTACCCTATGAAAAGAAGACTGAATTTAGCCATCTGCCAAGTGTAGTTCACTTTTGGTATTATCCACCAGAGGACAACGCTTCCAAAACACGATCCCCCGCTGAGCTGAAGCTGTGAAACCCTGGCTGTGATAGAACGGGTTTGAGACTTCAGCCAGCACTTGAGAACATCCTCACTGTGCAACTTACCTCACTCCTAATGAGGCTCAAGGGATTCCAACCAAACAGATGGGCAACAGAGTCTACTTACAGACTGTCTGCTCAACACCACAGAGTACAGGTGAAAACACAAGGCATTTCTCCAGCTGTTCCTTATATCAGGGATCTTGCAAACCAAGGTAGTGTTGCTGTGATCTTAAATGTAAAATAATAATAGACATTAGATCTATCAAATGCCAAAGATAATCAAAGTGCGACCTTCTCATAAAGAAAAGTGCCTCTCAGCACTTTAAAAGTAGTGCTTTGCTATCCTTCCGTAAGGTGCTTCACAAAGAATAAATTTCAGTTAATACTAATACATTTCTCTCATATTTTCCTTTTGTTCTGTGCTGAACTGGGACTTTTCATGCCCTGCGTGGGATATTCTACTCTACACGCATTGCAAAATCTCCATCTTTATGAAAAGTAACAAAAGTTCAATTAAACGTTAACATCTGTAACTTGTCGCTATTTTTTTTCCCAGTGGCACCATGCACTAAGCAGTCATGAGAGCAGATTGGATGAAGAGCATTTTAATTACGTACACTGGCACACAGAACGAGCTAGAACTGCTCACACATTTATAAATAATACAGATAGTTAATATCATTCCTGTCCTTAAATTTTGTCAACTCATTTCCTATAATCTCAGTTCTGTTCTGTTACATGTAGTTTAGAAGGTTTTCATTCCTTAGTGACATGTCCTCATCTTCTTTAATCTTTAATTCTTCTGCATTCTTTAATCTCATGAAAGCAGGTTCTGTTCTTACTGTGTGTACAAATCTATTAGCCCAAATTTATAACCTACCTCGTAATTTGCACTAGGCTCAGGTTTCTAAACCTTGCCATCTCTATCTCCTGCATAGTGCAAATACAACTGTCTATGTCTTAATATCGTAGAATAATATGTGTGGAAGGGACCTCTGGAGACCATCAAGTCCAGCACCCTGCTCAGATAAAAGATAGCTTTAAAGGCTGGTAGGGGATATTCTCCAGGTGAGTTTTGCAATTTTCCAACTCTACACTGTTGGAGACCCCACAGACCCTGTAAGCTTTTGTTTCAGTGCTTAACCTCTATTAGGGAGAAGAATTTCTCCTGTATACGCAGGAATATTGAAAACTGGAAATTTGTTTGCTTATTTTGTGACCTGTCACTAAGAAAATTCTGGCTTTTACCCAACCCATAGACCCCATTAAAAATCTTGATGGTTTGAAGTACCCTGGGTCAGATCCATAAAGGTATCACAGCACCTATCCTGCATTTACATATGTAAATTTCTTTTTAGCTTCTGCACAGTAAGTAACAACTTTGCAAACCGTTGTGATCATTTACATTTTTTGCTACTTGGTGTTATTTCTGCTGCAGCCTAAGTATGCTGACCACACCTTTGTCATACTGAAGACCAGCTTGCATCTTTTACTTGGCCTTTTTGGGGATTTGGACATCTAAGGTATAATCTAATTCCTTGTATGACTGATCAGTCTCAGTTGTTCTGGACAGAGGCGTTATTCTAAATTCAGAACACGCATCAGTGTTTCCACAATATTTTTACTATCACCGTTACTTAGGGATATGATGTCACAGTTGTAATACACTCTAAGTTATGATTGTCTGTATAAAGGACAGTGAATTTCCTGCTGATAACAAATGGACAGGTTTGTCTATGACAGGTTGATCTGGCATTTCAAACAATCTAGTTCAGAGTTCAGAGCAGAGCTTCACTTTGAAGGGGCTGAACAAGGGGTAGCCTCAAAGCAAGCAATTTTAACAATCAGTTCTCTCTCCCAATTTTCTTACAGAAAAATCTGTCTGACTAGATTCAGTTTTAGAGTTTAGATATATTTGCATTTGCATTCAACTCATACTTATGTGCAACTTAAAACAGACTGAGCCTGATTTTCATCAAGCAGAAAGTAGATTTCTAGCTGCTGAAGAATTGGCCATTTCATCCTGATTTTGAGAAAACATAAAGCTTCCGCTGAGCAAATGTTCTTTACTGATCTTCGAAGGTCCTAGTTCCTGAAAGCATGTACCTAATACAGGCATATATAATATCCCTGTTCTCAAGCAGTTACATCTGTCTGCAGTTGGATGTTGGAACTCCTTGATTTCCTGCCATTTTGAATTCCTTGTGAACTTCCCATCCTTAGCATGGAAAGGTTTTCCCATGTGTAGAGGAGCTAACAAAGCCTTGTTTCCTGCAAGTATGTGCTCTTTATGCCCCCAGATCCTAGTTTAGTTCTGAGCAATGCCTAGTCTTCTTCCCACACCTTCACTACTTATCATCCAGTATGGTTAGACTGAAGGCTGCACATTACACACGTAACACACGCCAGGTGGCTTAATAAACCTAGAGCAGGTAGAAAGCATGACAACTGAAATCTAGCTTCTTCAATTTTAGTAGATCATCAAATCAGTTATCCCTCTACCTAATTTCTGGTTTTCAAGAAATGTACCAAAATATAATTGTGTTTGGTATTTTTTCTGTCAAATCAGACTGGCTTGGAAAAGCTTAAAAGTTATTAATGGGAGGCATAGGCAAGATACTGTAGAAGCTTCATTTCCTCAGAAAATCAGGTTACAACTTCTCTGATAACAGATTAGATTCTTTGCTCTATCCAAAGATCACTTAAGATAAGCCTTGGACAAAGACTTCAAAACAATACAAGATAAAGGAGTCAAGGGAGGTTTTAACCTGCGTGATGACTGCCAAGAAGTTTTTGTTGAAGCATAAATTTTGGCAGGAGGATATCAAATACCTCTTATATTTGGTATGCTTTTATATCTGCGCCAGGAAGAAGCTGTGTTGTTGGAATTGCTATGGTGATATCAGTTGATAATCTCTTGCATGCTAGAGGTCTTGATTATTAAATTCAGACCAATGAAAATGGTGTTAGGCATATTCTATTCTAGTAGTTCTGACACAGAAAGCTATCTGGCTCAAAAAATAAGTAAAATCAACATTTAGATATGACAAAACCTTTTGTTTAAAGTGAAGACGATGCTGAAATTGAATCATTTTAAATTGTAATTCCATTCTGAATTAGTTTCTTAAGGAAAAGGTAAGCGTTTCCCAGAAGAAGGTACAGTTAACCTCTTCAATGTCATAAAAATGCCATAAATAACTAAGAATATGTCAAGAATAAAACACTGCAGCTTGAATAACAGTATTGCAGGATGGGAATTTTAACCTCCAGCCCGGTGTCTCCATAGTAATATCAAGAAAGGAGAATTGAAATTCAAGTTTATTTTTACTCTCCACACCACAGCTTTTGTCACAAACCTCCTAAAAAATGAATTGTGCATATTTCACCATCTTGTCTCTCTGTAGACAGATGGATATATCTAAAAGGCTCAAATTTTCAAAAATAGCCCATGATTTTTGAATACCAAGTTCTCTTTTGTATTTTGGGAGTTGTACACCCAGACAGCCTTGTCAGTCCATGTTGGATTAGGTCCAGTTTTCAAAGAAAAACTTCAACAGTACCCATTGATGCACATGGGCAGCCCTGTGTATCTCGAAGTCACACTGGGGTGCCTATCTATGTTTTAGAAACCTATGTCAGGATGTTGAGTTGAGGGATTTTGAGAAAGAATGAAGGTTACAAATCTTATCTTTTGCAAGTATTCAAAGCTTTTCTAGAAACCAGTCCTGTGCTCGTACATTGGATCACCTGCAATGTACCAACCTTGTCCACAAAGAAAGAGAAAATAAACTTTATTTATTTTTAAAGTTAAGGAAACATTTTCCTAATTTCCTTTGATTTAAATGTTTAAAATGTACACAAGAACAGGTTATCAGTCGCAAAGCAGTGATAGAAAAAGATTGCTTCTCAGATCCTTCAGACCCTCCACCTCTACCTTCAGTAGCAAATGGGAGATGGAAAAACAGAGGGCTGCATGTTTTGCACAGTGAAGAATGAATTATGAAGCAGCTGCTTCCATTCTTTCAAACTTCATCTGCATTAGCAGCCAGCCAGTGTTCTGGAATTGTGTGCAGCTGGCCAGAATCCATACATGAGTTCTGCCGAGTTTTTTAGATTCTTTACATTGATGTGAGGCTTGCCCCCAGCCCAGATGCTTTGCCTTTTCAGGTGTTATTCAAAAGATGAGTTGTTCCTCATGTAGGCTGTATATATCTGCTAAGCTTGTAAATCACATCAAGGATTCTTTTCAGTTCTGTAAAGGATACAGGAAGTTGTCTTTCCTTGATAGTGTTTGTCTTAAAACCGTGTTTTCTCCTAAAGCAGTTATACCATATCCCTGAAGCACAGTTGTTTCTAGTTTGCGATCTCAGAGCTGTGCACCCAAAGACTCTATTGTTTCTGATACAAGTAATAGCTTTCATTGTAATTATTTATTCTGTAGTTGTCCACTGTGTTTATGTTTTCCCCAGATATTTGTTGTCATAGGGCATAAGTCACTCTTGACTGAAATTGTTCATAGAGTCTATGGAAAGTTATTGACAGAGGGATTTCCTGAGCCCCACTCACAAAATTATAATTGTGACCATGTTTTGGAATTCCAGAATTACAGTGCTACGAACAGAAATTTCAGCAGGAGGTATTACAGATGCTGCAAAATTTACATCATTTTAATTCATAAGGTCTGCATTGTGTTAGTATGCCTAAAACAGAAATGAAGCAGCTGATCTAATGTCCCTGTGACAGAGTGCTGCTGGCTGAGAAGATCACCACCCCTATTCAGTTTTCTGTTGCCCGTTCTGCGTGAGGCTGTGATACCCACAGCACAGGATGGACAGTGCATGACCTGTGGTCATTCAGAGCCTATGGTTGTCACACAGCCACCATCCACACATTTTGCCACAGGCTGCTTGGCTACAAACTAAGGCAGCTGTGAAGCAGAACTAATAGACTTCTAATTCTTCTGCTGTGTGGGATATGTTCTTCCTGGTGGAGATGTAGATGGACAGCTGTGAGCAGTAAGTCTTCAGGTAGTTTGGATAAATCTGAAAAGTACTGCTAATCAAAGGTACAGTGCTGCCTCAGTAGCTGAATAAAAGTTATCTTGCCACCCCTTGGCTGTAGCAGTATTCAGTTGCAGACTAGAAAATAACAATGTTAATTCTTTTACAGGAAAGAAATTCATTCAGACAACTTTTCTAGCCTAAGTTGCCGGGTTTCATTTCATTCTGTATCTTTAGTCAGAATAAGCCTTGTTCTCATAACCCTGTCCAGACCCTTCCATGCAGCCAGGAGCAGAATTGATGCTGCCCGCGATCCTGACAGGAGATTCGCCTTCAAGACCAGACTCTTTACCTGTAGGAAGTGCTCTCTGTTGTACAGCAAACCACATTTAAATTTGTAGCTTGACAGCAACAGAAATGCTAGAACCCCCCTGGTTTAATTTAGAAAAACTGATATAACTTTTCTCCATTACATAGCTTTTGAGCAATTGCCCGTGATGCATGATCTTGTGTCTGGAGACCTTCTTACCTAAGACAGGAACAGAATTCAGTGACTGTTTTATTTGGTAATTTATATAAACTCATGTGTTTTGCTTGTAAAATGATGCAGAGGGTAACATTTAGGAGAAAAGTGTAAGACCTTACAGATTTCATATTATATTAAAACAAAATTTCAAACACCTACAGTTTAAGTCTTTGTAATCCAGCAGAAAAATACAGAAAGAACTACTGAGAAAGGTAACTGCAAAAATTACATAGGGTGCATGCCAATGGAGAAAAAAGTTGAGATACAGCCTCAAGTATGTAATTAAAAGTAGCAGGATTATATTTGAAAGAGTTGAATATTAAGAGCAACACTTTGAAAGAATGAGTTATCAAGGTTTTACTGCCTGCAGTGAACAGACAATGAAGCAATGCCCTAAGAGAAATTACTGCAGATGGACATTTTTGAAACTAGACCAGACAGAAATATAAACACCAATTGGGAGCAAGTGTATTCTGCGTGGGAGGTGAACTAGGTGAGGTGAACAGAGTGAGGTGATAAAGTAAAAAGTGCAAGAAATAGGAAAGAATTATAAATAAAGCACTTCTGTATCTTTGGGGATGAAAAATGTTACAGGAACGTGAACCACTTGTGTTTATTTTTTAACAGATGGACCAAAGAAACCATCAAAAGATGACACATATAAATCTTAAAATGAACAAGGGTAGAAAATATGGAGGCTTTTTTCTTTTTTCTTTTTTTTTTTTTAATTGAAGCAAACTGAACTAGGCTAATTGATGCTATTCAGAGACAGTACAAGGGATTGATATCTCACAGTCCCAAGCTGCAGAAGACAGCATGAACTTTATGAAAGTAGTGAGGAGAGGCTCAAGCAACTCTGGTCCCCGCTGGGAAACTACAGAGTCTTAAAAAAAAAAAAAAAGGATATGCAAGAGGATATGATATATTTTAAGAAGGATTGACCTTAGTATATGAAGTCGTTGACTCGTAATTTGCAGGTGACTTCGTGCATAGCTGAAGCTGTAGCATATTGCTCAGTCTTTCTCAGTTTTCAGCATTTTGCTTCGTGTTAAGGATTCAGGATGTAGATACACACATGGGCTGGACCAGGGTCTGTTTTACCTCGTATTTGAAAAACATTTTATCTTCTGTCTTACGTGCTACAGGTATCAAATCTGAGCCAAGGGGGGTGTGAGCATTCTGTGTCTGTCAGAATGTTGGTGTTGGGGATGCAACACGCAACAAAGAATTAAGTGCTGGGGGCCATGGTGTGTTGGAAACACGTAACTTCTGCATCTCCCAGCAACAGGAAACTACATGAAGGGACCACACATGCCACACAGCTCCCTACAGTGCTCTCTGGACATGCCGAGAGACTTTCAGATAGGGTCAGGGACTTTCAGGTATTGTGAACCTTCTCAGACCTAGCTTATCTTATCAGGTACCTTACCTGATAAGAATCGATTGCGAATCCTGCCCTTGTTGGCAACACTGTGGCTGGAATCCTTTGATTATGAGCTCTTCTTTGCAGGGGAACTATTTGTTTATTGCAACCTGCCTCTCACAAAGCTGTGGCAGTTTGACAGAATAGGATACTAATGGAGAAAACGTAGCTCTTTACTGCCTTGTGTCAATGTTTGCAGTAACCTGCTTCAGCCAACACCAATAATATGCCATTACTCTGCACTAATTTAGGTATCTGCAGAGGAACATTAAGGAAAAATCCATTAAGGACATTTTCAAAGACATGTTAAAGATCCAGGAACAGAAGGTAGCCTAAATTTCATTTATGATAACACCAGGTGTCTTTGGACTTGTTATCTACTAGATGGTTAAAATAATACCACTAACAATAATATATGCTAGACAGAGAGAGAAATATTTTCTTTTAATGATGCCTCTTAACTATATTCCATGTTCTCCTAGGTTTGCCCCATCCCATCCCAGCCTCCACAGCCTACTGTTGTTCCAAAGCCAGTTCAATCTGTCATACATGTTCCATTACAACCAAGCTGCCCGGGCCGAGGCAAGATGGCAAAGCTCATCAATCCAGAAGAGATGACATCCAGAGATTATTACTTTGATTCCTATGCTCACTTTGGAATTCATGAGGTAATATTTATTTTCGTTTCAGCAATTGTTAAGTAACTAACAATATAGTAATAATGATTATTATTTCTTTGATTTATTACTTACTTATCTGTATCCCACTTGCTCATTATTATATTCCTCTGCCTTTCCTCAGACAATTGTGTAATCTGGTTAAGTGCCAAAGATATCACCCACTTCTCTAGAGACCTGTACTCAAAACCTCTGTCCCACTTAGGTTGTATGAGCTCTCTTGCAGAGCTTATTGTAGCTTATTGATGCTTATGTGCATCAATGCAGTGCATTTATGAGGGCTGCAAAAACCAGCCCAGCCACAGCCATGGACATGCCCTGATTGCTGAGTTGGGGATTCTGTTCTCTTGCGTGTTTGAGCACAGACCTGAGAAGCCAAGCAGTTTCTTGACTCCTGGCATGTTACTTGAATGCACAGGCTGCATTGATGGGAGCATTAAGCCAAATTGCTTCCATTGAATACACTCCTGGAAAGAATTTTAAATACTTGGTAGACCATTTGCCATCAAAAAGTTGACTATAAACGAGTTCTAAAGAAGTTACTTTGCCCTGTTGATATTTTTGTGATGCAAGAGGATGGGATCTTTAAGAGCAGGATGCAAAAAAACAAATGTTAAATGACTCAGTGCACTCCTCACAAACAGCATAACAAGCAATATCTATTTCCATTACTCTCGTAATTGTTTGGGGGGTGTATACATAAAAGTAAGATTTCTATCTGCCAATAACATCTTGCCAGTGTAGCATTCAGAAATTCAGTCCAAAAATGGAAGAAGATAGAGAAACAGTTGAGTGGGAAGGAGACCTAGGAGAAATTTTGAAGACACATCAGAGACCTTAAACCGAATGGATCTCCTGATGGAAGGATACAGCCATGTAGGTCTCAGGGAGTGCAGGGAACTCCTTGCTGAGGCTGGGAAGTTGGAGGTTTCCTCCTTGCCTGCAGGAGGTTTGCACTGATAAAGGATCTGTGTCAACAAGTAAAGGAGCTGCTAGAGGAGGCTGGCAGACTTTGAAGCATCAAGGGCATGAGGAAGAGACTGACTGGATCTTCTCTGAGAGCCTGAAGGTACAAGAGCCTAAAACCCCAACTGTAGTGAAAGGAGGGGCAGTCAGAGTCTGTACTTACCAGGTTTGGAAGTGGGGACTCCTCTGATTGTGAAAGCTGCAAACTTGTGACTTCTGGTAACAGAAGGGAGGCTCTTGATTCACCTGCAGATCTCTGACTACAGAATAGGGTTAGTGCCTTCTTTGCAGACAAGGAGCAGGAAGTTCTGTCCAACAAACCTCCAGGACCAGTTGGCTCTGAGCCAGGCAGAAGCACTGGGAGCGAGTGACAAGTGATAGCTGCCAAAGGCTCTCACCTGCAGGGAACAGAGGCCCCCATCCGCTGACAAAGCCTTCTGCCGAGGCATTTGGATCTGGACATTGTGGAGAGGCTGCTGACATTTGTCCATCCCTTAGACCAGCCCTTAGAGCCTGCTGCTCTTCTACATAAGCACCAGTGAGACCTGGAGCATATCAAGTGTCACTAGGCAGCTCCTAGGATGATGATCAACAGCAAAGTGTGCCAGGTGGATTTTTGACTCCATTCTAACAGCGCAAACAAGGACTTGAGGAGATGTGTTACCACAGGTCCACAATTGCTTGTGCAGCCGGTGTCAATGACAAGTTTTCAGTTTTTATATGTGTGGGACCCTCTTTGAGGATTGAGGTCTGCTAGGAAGAGATGGAATCCACCTGAAAAAACAGGCCAAAAGGCATTGGTATTGACTCCTGGAGAGATACCACTAGTGACTGGCCTCCAGATGGACTTTGTGCTGGTCATTACAACATTTTGAGAGCAGCAGTTCAGTCAGGTTTCAGTCCACTGCACTGACCATTTATGTAGTCCATACTTCATCCATTTTTCAATGAGGATGTTATGGGAAACAATGTTGAAAATCTTGCAAAAAATCAAGATAAAAACCATCCACTCCTCTTCCCTCATTCACAAAGCCCATTATTTCACCATAGAAAGATACCAGGTGGTCAGTCATCTCCAAATCCATGCTGAACACTCCCAGTCACCTTCTTGTCCTTAACATGTGTGGAAACAGTTTCCATGAGAGTGTACTCACACCTTTCCGGTGGTGATGGACTGCTCTTTGCCTGATACCAAGCCATGCTTTATGATGATAAAAGTAGCCTTTTATTCACCTGCAGTTATGGAGTACACATAGTGTCCTGCCAAGACAGGTAAGTAAGCAGCTGATACGTGCAACAATCCTGTTCATGATTGCCTCAGACTGCTGGGCAGTGAACTAATCCTTTTCATCCTTAAATTGAAAAACTCAAATTGAAAAAATTGAAAAAATTTGTGTACTTGCTTAAACTATGAAATTAGGCAGTAGTATAAACAAACCTTCAGCCTTCTAGACACAACAGAAGCATTTTCAGAAAACTAAAGTGTGCATTGAATGGTCTACACTTCTCTTAAAAATGCTACCCGGGTCTTGACCTGGGTCCTCTTTATTGATATGGTTTGACTGACATATATACAAGAGAAAGCAAGGTATCCATGGAATTAAATGCATGTACTGCTGCTAACAGTACATCAAAAATCAACACCTAACAATGGCAACTTAAAGTGGTGAGATAGAGGTCTAGGTTATACATTAGTATCTTCCAGAAATTGATCAGATAAATGAGTGGACAGAAGAGCAGTGAGGGAGGACCTTACAGTACAGGATTTCTAAGCTCTGCTATGGACTTCTATGGACTGCTATGCCCACGTTGGGCAAGGCTGCCAAGCCTGCTGTCTTATAATGGCTTATGGAACAATTTCTTTTCTGTTCAAAGAGGAACCTCAGAAGGTCTCTCTGCTGAGGCTCTGGGTTGCACGTGATTTAGGTGGAAAGGAACGTTTGGATTTCTGTACGGCTTCTGCCTGTTCCCGAAGCAGTGCTGTGGTTAGAGTACATTCTGGTTGTCGATTGTAAGAATGAATAGCAGAATAAAATCATACCAGGGGCGTCATGCTGCTTCTTAATAATTCAGCTCTAAGTAGCTGGCATTTTACAGCTGCTTTGATGTATGCACCCCAAAGTACTTGAGAAACCCTTCATGTTGTGTATTGATAATGCTTAAATGATAGCAAGGGAATGCATTCAGCAGCAGCGTGGAATGCATATAAGCACTTCAAATGGTGACACAATGCTTTTATTTTCATCACAGGAAATGTTAAAAGATGAAGTGCGCACATTAACCTATAGAAACTCAATGTATCACAATAAACATGTTTTTAAAGATAAGATTGTCCTCGATGTTGGAAGTGGCACGGGAATCCTCTCCATGTTTGCTGCAAAGGCAGGAGCCAAGAAGGTATATGGGGTAAGAAGACTTTCTCTCACATTTTGAATTTGTTTGTGCATTTTGCCTGAGAATTTGGCTTCATGATGTACCTTTTCTTACTTGTCTTGGTTTGAAATTCTTCTCTCCAAGCTCATCTGTGTCTTGGTTTATAGTGACTTCAGTGGAGTTCTGTTGTATTCTATGACTTGCACTACTGTGCCTTTTCCAAATTGAGATGTAATGTCTTTTCATGTGTGGAACTTTTGGTGATCTGGTACATATCCACATTTCTTCTTGGCTGAAAAAAATGTTAAAGAGACTCACTCCTACTCAGAGGGGTTAAGGGAACTGTCGTGCTTTTTGAAATTTCAAGTTCTGCAACTTTGTAGTCTTGGAAACAAATTTCCTTAATACACTTTTCCCTGCGTATTACAACTCAGCAAATTGTGCAAGAAAGCATGTGCATGTTTTCTGTGCCAACAATAACACTTTTCAGAGGCAGAAGGAAATTATTACCTTAAATACATTGAACTTTAGGAGCATGAATGTGCTGTTCTCTGCAGAGAAGTCATTATGGAGAGCACAGATTTGCTTACTGAGTATACTGAAAATTATTTGTACTGACTCTAAAATGACAAGCGCAATTTGTTTTTGCTTCGGACTTCTGTTTGCCCTGAAGACACAATGCAACATCGAAAAGGGGAAATAGATATTATTTCTCTGTATACTTCTCTTCAACAAAATTGTTTACTGAAACTTAATTGGGTACATCTGTGCATTTGAAGACACTGAAGTCACTAAGTACCCAAACTGTGTGTCTTTATTACTGGCAATGATACGTGAAATACCATTTCAATTCTCTGGCTTATATTTTCAAAATCCAGTGTTACTTCTGAGTATCTCATCTGAATATGAGATAGAGCATGAAACTATAGATGGCTGAAATCAAAAGGTGCTGGAAAAAGTTTCAGAGTCTAAGCCTGAGACTGGCAGCTAGAATGTATTTTCTTGTGAATCAAGTATTATTTATTAATACAATTTATTACCTCAAAGCCTCAGGGAGGATAAACCCGCAGCTTTCTGTGATGCAGAAATGCAGGTCTCATGCAAAGATGTTGCAGTGCTCTAGAAGTATAAGCATATACAAAATGATAATGCTGTGCTCCCACCTTCCTATCTCTCAGATCCCTGGCCATATGGTTGTCCTCCCTCCCTTGTGCTGGCACTGATGCTTATCTGATTCTCCAGTGAGCCAGCTCACTGGCAGAAAATTCACCAAGTAAAAGAAAAGTAAATACTTTTCCACATGTTTGTTGTTGTTGGAGGGTGGGGAGGTTGTTTGTTTGTTTTTTCCTTTGGACTTCTTTACAGTTCAGGCTTTACCTCAGGCTCTTATAAAGCTCAGTGACACACCCATGCCAGCTCACCCATGGACTGTTCATTGCTGAAGCTGGTGGGTGTGCTATCCATGGAACTTAGCTCTCAGAGGAACTCCCTTAGGTGTGAAACTCTTCTGCTACAGCTGAAGAATTTCAGCCTTCTTGTCAGATGAGCTGTCTCACCGTGAACCCTGTACACAGCAAGCTGCAGAGTGGATTTGTGTTGGACAAGCAGCTATTTCAGAGATCTAGCAGTGGCAATCTTATAGTCAAATTGAGAATTTATGGTCATATTGGCAAAGAGTGCCAATGGAAACAGTGAGTGTTCCATTTAAGAAGCAAACATTTGCCATGAGTTATTACATAGAGCTGCGATGTTCCAGTTTCTTCTCTACAGTTAGATGTGATTTTTCAAATAGCACGATGTGGGAACTGTTGACAAATGCAGAGTGTTGGTTTTTCGACCACAGAAATCACTCTCCTCTTACTCACTCTTTCCCTCTTTGGGTTCAAATTCATCCACCACTCTGTCTGGTTCTTCTTATCCCTTCTTATTCACTGTCAGAACTTATTCCTTGCCACTACCTAAGCCAACTGCTAGAATTATCTCTGGGTCTTCAAGAGATGTAAATCATAGAATCATTAACTTAAAGCTGTATCAAGTTGCCCAAGGACATGTCCAGTCCAATTTGGAAAATCTCCAAGGACAGAGACTCTAAATCCTCTCTCAGCACCCATTCTGGGCCTACAATCAGCAGGAATTTCCCTTGCCACAGCTCATGATTACTGACTTTTGTCTTGTTCCCGTGCATTTCAGAGAGGAGTTTGCTTTCCCTGCGAGCCCTTTTGGGATGCTTTTAGATAGCTTTTAGATTGAGGGGGATTTCTTCTACAACCTGAACAGAACCAGCCCCCTCATTTTCTTTTCTTTCTTCACCTGCTCTGAGCCCTGACCCTTGTGGGAGGGTGACAATATGTCATGCAGTGATGTTCATCTAACTGGGGAGCTGTTGTAAGAAATGTAGAGATAGGACTGGCACATAGCTATTGGTGCTTGGGAAGGGTCAGTGAAGGACACAAAAATACATAAAATATCCCTTGAAGCCTTGGTTCATCTGCTACATCTAGTCATACAAAATTCAGGAGTTTATAATCACACAATCATATAAAGGTTTGGGCTTGAAGGGACCTTCAAAGGTTGCCCCGATTCAGGTGAAGGACCCTGTCCTTGGCCATGTTGAAAATCATGAGGTTCACACAGGCCCACTCCTCAAGCCTGACAAGACTCCTCTGTGTGGCGTATTTTCCCTCAAGTATACCAGCTGCACAATGCAGTTTTGTGTCATCTGCAAACTTGCTGAGGGTGAACTCAACCCCACTCTGTATTGTCCTTAATGAAGATATTAAATAGTAGTGGTGCCAGCACGGAACCTTGAGTTGCTTCCGATGTTTCTGGTTCTGTGTGTGTATATTCACCTCTGCTCTCATTTTACTTCTCTCACCTCTGCTCTTGTTTTACTTCTCAGTCTTCAATCTACTGCTGCAAATGTCTCCTCTTTTACTGCGGTCTCTTCCTGAAACAGCCACAAGATTCCCAGATTTCCCCTGGGCTGTGTCCTCATCACCACCCTTTTATACAAAGCAGCTGACATCTAACATGAGCCTTCTTTTTCTTTGTTTAACTCCTTCTTACCTGCACTGTCTTGTTTGTCTGAAAATACCATAGAATTCAGATAGTTCGACTTATTTTACTGGAACATGCACTTTTCCTAAAATCCAAATGCTTTGCAAAATAGGCCAGATTTGAGCAGATTACTGACTTGAAAGAAAACTGAGAAAAAAACCTGACAACACCGATTTTTCCTCTATTTCTTCACCTACAGAATTCAGTTTTCTTTTTTCTGTAATGAGTTGCTTTTTAAAATAAAACCGAACCACAGTATAGAGTCCAAGTCAAAATGCAGATGAACAGTTTTAGCCACCCTAAAGCAAGTTTATTTTCTGAAATACATATTCCTTCATGAAACATTTAAGTGTTGGGGTTTTTTATTCTTTTGCTTCTTTGTGAAAGAAGCAGGTTTTTGGAACCTTGTCATCATTCATGAGAGAGAACTTTTTATTTCTTTGCACCTTTTTATTTAGAAGGGTTGGAAAGCAACCTCCAAACACCTACATATGCATTCTTTATTTAAAAACCATCCAAAACGGGCAATGTAATGAAAAATGCCAGACAGATATGAATAAAGACAGGGAAAAGGAGTATAAGGGCAGTAACCAGAGATGGGGCATACAGTCTATACAGTTTACAGTAAGGGAGGAACCTGGATGGAGCAAAAGGATGGCCCTCACCTGAAGGGATTTCTTCCTTGAACTCTCTGGACTGGCACTCACGCATTCCTCCCCACAAGCTAGTTTTAGTTTGTGCTCAGGCCACAGAGCCAGACATTTTGAGGAGTGGTTTACATCCACGGGCAAGCTAAGCAGAATTAATGCTTGTGTTCCCATGGGGACTGGGATTGATATTATGACTGCTATTACGTCTGTTTCATGGACAATATAAAAGCAATAAAGGATTTGTGTGTCCTTGCATCCGCTGTCCTGCCATCTGTGAGTGCTATCACAGAGGTCAAGCACAATTTAGCTTTTAGAGATTAAGTGGGATTCACTGGATATATAAACCACTTCATTAGAGATAATATAGTTCTTTTTGACATTCCCATAAGGGAATTAGAGAGACAAGGATTATGCAAAGTAGTATCGTCTGTTTAATGCCAAATTTGGAAGAGGTAAATTAGGAACTGATTCAGTGACTACAGGCAACTTTGGCCATCATGATGTTCAAGGGGTACAAAACCCAGAGAGATCCATGGAATGTAGTTTTTCTCTGAAAGATACTAAAGGTCATTGCAAACGTGCTTTTATGCTAGTACACAGATTTTACCAAGTTTAAGGGCAAATCTAAAACTAGGAGGTACTCTGTAATTATTTTCCTAGAAAAAGCACTGAACTGGTCAGAGAAAAAGCCGTGCAGATCTGGATGTTCTTGTAAAGAGAAAGTTTCAGTCATTTCTTATGTGTAAAATGCCTGCATTCTTTTGGAATAGCAGCTTTGCTAAAGATTATAGATTTTCACATAGAAAACAATTGTTTCTTGGCATAGACCAGTACTGGCATATTTGAATTTTAATATTATTCACAAAGTTTGAATGTATTTTGTTTTAAAATACATATGGAAATTTAGCACCATCCTAATTCATTCCATTCAGCAGATTTTTGTGGGGGAGGAGGCAATATTCTAAAGTAGCAGGAATAAATTAAATAATATAATTAATAAATTACATACATTTTGTAGGTAGAACCTCTTTTTTTTCACATTTCAACAGTTTTAAAAGCAATCCTTTCTACAAGAGCCAGTTTAACTCAGACACAGACTGCAATTTAAACATTAAGATGTTATTAATTATGGTCCTCCCCAGAGGTTTGATTTTTTCATTTACTCTTTATCAACGGTTACATGCTCTGTAGAGTCTTCACTGCTTTCAGTAGATGTTGTTTTTATTCACATAGCTGAGATCTCTCACAGATAAGTTGCTCTTTATCTTGCTTTTCCTTTTTTCTTTTTTTCCTAGATTGAATGCTCAAGTATATCTGACTACTCAGAAAAAATTATCAAGGCCAACCACTTGGACAACAGTAAGGCATATATAATTTTTTTTTTCAGGAAAAAGAGAAGATAACAATTTTGCTTTTTCTTATTTATTTATGTTGTGTGTTTTACATGTAAGTGGTAGTTTTGCAGAGTTTACTTATGTAAATACCAAATTAAACACCTCATTCTAGTCCCTACAACAATTCCTCACAGGAATTACTGTAACATCTACATTTATTTCTGGGTTCACAGATTACAGAAGTAAATAGGACTTACCAACAGGCAGTTCGGTTCAGCAAAGCTGAAGGAAGACCCTATATTAGAACTGAACTTATCAAATTAATTCTGCCATTTGAATTCTACCTTCTCTCTTAAACAGAATAGACTTACAAACACCCATACTGACATTCAAATTGAAATGAGTTTTAAAGCAAAAATTTTTCACTAAGATTTCTGACTCCCAACTTTAAAAAGATAAAAACCTTATCAAAATACACACTCACACAAATGAAAATTCATAAAATAAAAATATCATATAAAACTTCTTTTTTACTTGAAAAGAAAGCTGGTGAAATTTCCAAGGTTGTGGAAACTCTAAATTGAAAAAAACAAACCAACAAAAACCTAGAAGTAACCCCAAGCTACTGAAAACCCTTAGCACAAAATTACCCCCATCAAGTTCTATTTCATGCCTTCAGTCCTCCTCCAAATCACAGCACATAAGATGTCTTTGTAACAACCTAAAAAATCAGTCTTATTTTAACTGAGGTTGTGAGACAGCTCCTGTTTAAAAGTGCTTTTTTGTGAAGAGCTTGCCTTTGCTGCAGAGCAGGTCACGGCTGGGCTGCACCAAGTGCCCCCGCTTTTAGCTGTGTCTGCGCTGATGCTCTGCCTGCACATGCGCAGGAATGGATTTCTGTTCTGGTTCAGATCTGTTCTAATTTTTATTGCTGTCATTGGCAGTTTCTGACTAACCCCGAGCTCTCTGGGAGGAATATTTATTGCACATCACGGGTATTCAAGTGTTGTGGTGTGAAACAGCAGTGACGTGGGATATAAGAGGCCAGCCAGCGAATGCAACTCTTCGTTCAGGAAAAGAAGGAAGCAAAGGACCAGAAAATACCCTTCTCCACAGTAGGGATAAGGCACTAAAGCAGGGAGGTGTGACCTCCTTGGTTGTCCTGAACCTTTGATGCAGAGGCCACATGTTCCCAGAATGGCGTTTCATCCGCTAGAGACACAAATAGCACACCACAAATCAATTTGCGTTTGGATTTCCAGCAACAGGAATTGTGTGTGAGGGGGCCATTGTCAGAATAAATTAGAAGGTTCCAGTGTGCTCCAGAGGGAGCAGAAGGTATTTATCTCTGCTTTTTCCTCCTGTTTCTACAAGGAGCAAGTCATTGGGAAACCATGGAGGAAGAAGCAGAGCCCCCTCCCTTTGGCAGGAGATTTGGCAGGACAGGTTCAGCAGTCTGCCTGACTGCAGTTTGGTCTCCAAACTGCACACCTGAACCAACATTCACACTTTCACACTCTACACTGACCCACATTCACTTTTATTTCTATGCAGCCAGGTACTGAGCCAAAGGATCTTGTTGCTCATGGAAATTTTTTGTTTTCCCCCTCCCTAAATGTTTAAAGAAATGCCAAGTCAGCAAAAGGGGCTGAACCAAGAGAAATCCACTGTTTCCAGAAGAGATACATGCAATACAGCTGGACACAGCACAGTTTGTTCCCACACGATGCCGTATGAAGTGAAGGGAGGTGGAAGGAGCCTGTGCTGCTGCTGCTGCTGCTGCTGCTCACACTGTGACTGTTCTAGGTGTAAACAGGGGGCTTCAAAGTCTGCTGGTGTGTCACTCTGGCAGCTGTCAACAGTGCTAAAATTCACTCCAAAAGAATTGTGGCAGTGAAAGTTCTTGGGAGAAAAAAGAAATAAAGAGAACTCATGGCTGGAGCTTATAGACATGAAGAGTTTTCAGTATAACAGCAGATGAACTGTTGAGTTACTAACTGTGAAAGAAAGGAGTTTAAATAGCAGCAAAGAGAACTGTGCTCTTTTCCAGTCAAGTATCAGCTGATACTTTGTGGTACCAGTCTGAGTCAAGAGTGTTCTCAATTTCTTAGGGGGCCAGTCTGGACTAAAAAATTGCTACTCAAATGAAGTGGCCACATCTGCTTAGAGTAATACTAGTACTGCATGTCTTTGGGAAAGACAAAACCTCCTTTTCCCTGGGCTGAGTTCTAAAAATCACTCAACCCACACTTCCACGCTCAGCCAGCTAACCTAGTTCTAGCTAAATTAAATTAAATTAAATTAAATTAAATTACCTTCACTTTTCCAAAACTGAATGTTGACTATTTAACCAGTAAAAGTTCCTATCATTAAAAATTGCCATTAACTAAGAGTAGTAATTTTATCAGTTAGTAATGGAAAGTAGAATATTCACCTTATTTCTAAATTTGAAGTGCATCTGTTACCTTGTCAAGGAAGAATCCAGAACCATGAGACTTTATCTATTGCAACAAACAGTATAAACAGCAGAGAAAACAAGCTGAAAATTATTTTGCCCAAGCTGAAAATGTATTTGTAAATAGGAAATATTATTTTAAAAGCAGAAGTGATTGGTGACTTGTGTAGTGGTCCTAAAACAAAATTATTTGTTACAACTGAACTAAATATGGCCCACCATTTAAATATTAATGTGTAAACCTGCAGGGATGTTTAAAGGCTTCTAAGTGGATTCTTTGCCTTACTTGGTCAATGATCTAGAAATCTGCCAAATTCCAAAGGGCATTGTAAAATGAGATCATACAGGTAACCAGGTAAGGCCTGTTTTTCTGTTGTTTTTAGACATGGTGGGTTTTTTTGTTTGGCCTTTGGATTTTGGGTTGGGTTTTTTTTTCCTTTTATACTGATACTAAAAATTCTATTTATTATACTTATTCTGATTTAAAAAGTGTGAAATGCATTGAGTCACATGGAGTCACCCCTTATCAACAGACATTCAAGAAGAGAATCATATCGAAAAGTCAGCCTGACATTCACCAGAAAGGAACTTAGTCAGGTGTTTTATTATGTGAAACGTGTTTCTTTGGATTCTCTTTTCAGTAATCACAATATTTAAAGGTAAAGTGGAAGAAGTTGAATTACCTGTGGATCAAGTAGACATCATCATCAGCGAGTGGATGGGTTACTGTCTGTTCTATGAGTCAATGTTAAACACAGTCATCTTCGCACGAGACAAGTGGCTGGTAGGTGCTCTGCATGTCATGCTCCTTGCTGGAGCAATCATCATTTATTTTCTGACAACAAGCTTTCCCTTCCCTACTGTCGCCATAACAAGACACGATTACATCTCCGAGTGCCATTTCTTAAGCTTTAACGAGGAGATAACAAAGGGAACCTCAGTGAAAGAGCTTTGCTTTTGATTAAGTGCTGGCTGGCAAAGTTTGCTAGACACTATCTAATTACATTGCCACAGGCTGCAAGAGTGGCTGAGGTTAAAGCTGGTGTGACAATCTGACGGAAAACAATAAAGGCATGCAAGGGGTGCTTGTCTGGTTTTTGTATGTGCAGTTCAAAATGTGATGTCTTTGTCAGGTGAATAGATTACGAGATCCATTTCCCCACAATTCATCAACAGAAACCTGGAGGGCTAATGTTTCCAGACCGAGCTGCTTTGTACGTGGTAGCAATTGAAGACAGACAGTACAAGGACTTCAAAATTCACTGTGAGTAAGCGCCTGCCAGTAACACTTTCCTATGACCATTTCCCTAAAATATTTCATTTGTAGTAGCCTTCTGTAAGCTCTTTGTGGGCCAGAATTCCAATACAAATGTGAACTCGGAGAAAATGTTGGTCTGCTGATGAATTCAGGAAATTTGCAGTAATTTAAAGTGCACAAAGGAAAGATGCATGTATAAATTCATGCAGACTTTGCCTAGAGTTACAGTAATACCTCTAGATGTATTTAAAATGTGGATTATGGGAGATTTAGTTTTGTTGTTGTTTTGATAAATATATAATCCATCGTAACAGCCACAAAAACCGGTAATATTCTTTTGCCATCCAGGTCCTTATTTTTGTTTTTAACATAACAAAAACATAAAAACAGTAAGATGCAAATCAATTGTAAATGTGAAGAAATAAACCTAGAAAAAAATTGTATCTCCATGATAAGCTTGTCAAGAAGAAAAAACCCCCACAATATGTAATGCCTTTTTTAACACGTTTTGTGTGAGAATTTTCAAATTAAAAATAAGGATCAGAAATTTAAATTTTACTTATATGTTAAAAAACAGTTCTAATTTTATTTTTTATACTTCATAGATGCATAAAATTGACTTTTCCTTTGCTTTTAAAATGTTGGGAGGGTTTCCTTGAAGTATCATTGAATAACTGGTGCTGTTAGTGACATCTACAAGTGACCCAGTCCAGGCTCCTGCTCCAAGCAAGTCAGACTTCACAGTTAAAGCAGGCCACCCACAGGGCCCTGCCCTGCAGTCAGGAGATGGGAATTCCGCAACTCCTCTGAGTGAAGCACCCTTAGGAGTAAACAAGTTTCTAAATATGCAGGCTGACTTCTCCTTGCTGAAACTTGCCTTCATTCCCTCACCTGAAGAGAATCTGACTTTTTTCTTTGTTTCTGTGGCAGCAGACAGCAATTAGATCCCACCATTAGTCTTGCTGTCTCAGGCTAAGCAAAGCCAGTTTTGTTGGACACTCCCTGTACCTTAGCATGGGGTTCACGTCCATCACCAGAAGATCATGCTGCTGGTTTGTGTTCAGCTTGTCTCCAGGTCACCCAAATTTGGATTTATTTGATCATAAGATCATAATACTTGTGATCAAATGAACAAGTTTTACATTATTTCTTTCTTCATTTCCTTTCAACTTTTTTTGATTCTATTAGTTTTTCACAGATGGGCAGTTTCACTTAAAGGTATTTTCCACTAGGGAAAAAAAAATCACAAAATTCCTAGGCAGGTTTATTAACCAAAGATACATGTGAAAGTTTGGGTTAAATTAGTGGGTTCAGACAACCTTTAAATAAAAATGCCTAACTCCTCATTCCTTGCCTCTCACCTCCTCCCAGAAAAGAAGGCTTGGTGTTTCTGTAATCAAATTCAGTGCTAATATACAGAACTGCCAGTTGGTCAAAATTGCTATTTTGGGTCAAAAGTGAGCCCAGTGCAGTGGGGCGGTGACAAGAAGTCTCTGTAGGTGCCAGGAAGGATTATATCTCCTCCTCAAGCACAGTCTAGATTTTTCTGCTCAGTTATGTGATGACCTTGACAGCTAAACTCCTTACAAAATGTACAGATTCAAATGGATGTATGAGGCATCCATTCTGTAAAGGAATCAGAGCCATTTTGGCCTAAAATCCTTTATGTGTTCTTTCACCTTGCTTTTGAACACCTTCTTTTCTAGACCTTGAGTCTTCTTCTTTTCTCACAGACAATACATCTGTTTTCAAATTGTTTCTTTCTTAGTCATTTGAAAAAAATGTTTCAGGTCATTTTTTCCTCTTCAAAAATATTGTTTTCCTTTAAGACACTTTATTTTCTGATCTCACATCTGATTTCCTTTCCCCCCTTACCTTATATTCCTCTGTGTCTTCAGTTATTTCTATCTAACTACCCACCTCTGCCACCATCTTGTCTCTCCTTTCCATTTATAAATCCTTGATGGTGTCTCTTTACATTTCAGTTTTTCATCTTTTTCTCTCTTAAGGAGAGCAGTCTTGCCTTCATATGAGATATGAGGGGCTGAGCATTTTAAAGGCATTCAAGAACCATTATATTGATTAAGAAATAATGCAATATGAGGTTTCTAAAAAAATCTAACTTCAGATTTTTCCAACTGAAGATTAATGCCACAGAGTACTGCTATAGTCAATTACTCTGATTTCCTGCAAAATGTAAAACATATAATTTTACTTTTTACCTCCTGTGACAGCCCTCTGCCTAATACAGATAGAGGCACGTGTTTCAAAGGTGTCTCATGTAGGCTGAAGTACAGTAAATGATGGAGGCCCCAATAATCAATAAACAATAAATTGTTTCTTTGGGGTTTCCTAGTTAGTCTTTTCTGAGTAATCGCATAAAAACATATGACTTACATAAATGTAATCTGAAGTTCTCACACGCTCATGATGCCTGAAACAAAAGTTTTGAACACCAGCACCCCTGAAATGTTGAGAAATTCACAACCCAATAAAAAGATGACAAAGTGATATCAAAGAATCGTTCATGTCTATATTTTTTCCAGTTTAGAAATATGCAGATTTTTCTATCATATTAGATTTCCAGTCATACTCCTCTGGAAACCCCAGTAGCTCAAATGCTGTGCTCTGAAAAAAATGAGACATTTCAAACATGCTCACAAATATGTTTATGAGTTAACTTTGCTTTTTGTTCAAACCGTTTTTTAAAACACTCCCAGTATTCAGTTTAGACTTTTAGATGAAGCAGTGAATGGACCTTGACTTACATCCTTCATAAGACTAAGATTTCACTTGTTTGAAGGTTCTTGTTTTCACTTTGTTAAGCAACCTTAAAAGCAAAACCAGTGTACTTTTCCATTTCTCAACGTTTTCATTTTGTTTAAAAAATCCTCAGCATGATAAGAAGCATCTATTGGAACAATCAGAAGAACAATTCAAATACAGAGGATTGGCATGACCTTTTAATCTTTTCAAAGGGGACCTTTTGCTTTTCCGTCATGATGTATGTGCGGATTAAAACCTGGAGTCCCAACTATTGAAACACACCTGCAATTCTACTCCTGCCAGCAGTTCACTTGCTGAAACTAAAACAACTTAAATAATCACAAGAGCATGTAAACTGCTGATTGAGTGGCAATCTATGAGGGGAAAAAAAAAAGAAAGTAAGTGTTAAGCAGAACGGATAGGAAAGGATAGAATCCCTAACAGCTATTCCCAAGACTCAGCCTGACATCAGATGATTTTGGGCAACACTCACAAGTGTCTAAAGCCACAAAAATCATTGACAAATCTCATGTAACAGTTTTGGAGACACCAAAAAATAAGGGTCACTTGTTCAAAGATGCACATTGAGGGCTTATTTTGCCACAGCTGCATTGTCTGTAAAATAGCAATGATGACATAGACAACTGGGGCAGGGACCAAAGAGCTAAAGGGGACATCTGAAAATTAGGGGATGCTAGAAATTCTTTCAAAAGAAAAATGCTTTGAGAAGCAAAAAATATTTTCTATTCTTACTGCTAACCTTGACAAATCCATTTGGATTGACAGGGTGGGAGAATGTGTACGGCTTTGATATGACCTGTATTAGGGATGTTGCCATGAAGGAGCCCTTGGTGGACATAGTAGATCCAAAGCAAGTGGTGACCAACGCCTGCTTAATAAAGGTTTGGTAATTCCAAATATACCTCATTATGAATATTTACAGCTAACTGTAGGATTCTTTGGGGACTTGCTGCTTATGTTTTGCTACTATCTTTGCATGCTTTGAACCAGCTGCAGAATGCTGTCATCACAGAATGCTGTCGCACTAAGAAGGAGAATTGTGCAGTTTTAAGTTAGCCGGCACTTGCGTGTTGCACATGGTCAATACTGTCACATGACCTGAGCATGAACACTGATGCCTTGATTTCTTTTGGAATTCCCAAAAGCAACATGCTCCTTGTGTCTCTACTCATCTGGTTACTGCAGGCTGTAACTCAAGACTCAAAAATTTTACATGTGCAAATATTGGATGAAGAGAGATGTGGTGTACTTAGATATTAATTTGAATTGCCCTACCTTCTTGTAAACAGAGGTTGGAAATTACTGACTGAATGCTGCTGAGGAGAAGGGGTAAATGGTTCTGTTTGCAGTAAGAAACTCTGAAGTATCAGTTCTGAATTGACAATGAAATAACTAACACCAGAACGTGTGATCAGAATTGGAACTCAATTTATTTGTCCAACTTCCTAATTCTTAGCCTTATATAGAATGTTACTGTGCTCTCTCAGCCCCAACATCTGCACGCAGAGGTTAACTGGTACCCTGCTCTAGATATAAGACAGAATGGTCACTAATCCCTGTTCACAAGATGATGTTAACAATGCAAGAACTGCCTGCAGGAACACTTGAAATCTCTAAAATTCCCTCCACATGAAGGAATCCTCCTCATGTGGGACAACTCTCATGAGCAACGCTGTCTGCATCAATAGCAGTGGTAGTACCAGGTCCATGAATCCAAGAGTACGCTCACTTATCCTAAAGAGTCAATTCTAACTTTTCCCTTTCACTTTTTGCCAGTAACAAACACAGCATTAAGTATTCCCATATGCAAAAGGGAAAGGCATGCCTCCAGTCTGCAGAACCTTTACTGAAAGCAGCAAAAAGGAACAGAAGTAGAAACTCTGCATGAGTACGTATGCATGCACAGTCCATCTGCGCTGAGGGGAACACAAGATGGCTGTGCCTGAAAACAGCCTCAACCAGGGCAACTTAAAATTGCAGTACACACAAAAGAAACAGCTATTTAGACTCTATGAAATATGTCCAGAGAGAAAGAGATCAGGGAGCAAAATGGGTTGGCTGCTCTGGAATAAAAAGCTGCACGCCCGTAATTGAAGTGCAAATCTAATGCTTCATTTAGCTCTTTGAAAGTAATTTGGTTTAAGATGACAGACAAAAATTTTCAAAGTGTTTCTATTCAGGTTTTATATTTCGTTTTGACATCTTTTGTCCGTAAACTGAATGGTGCTGTACCCTGTAGGGGTACCATGGGAGCAAAGCAGGTAATAAGTACACAAGCACAAACCACCCTCCATTCCAGAATCAGTCACTAATCTCGAAAACTGATCACTAAAGAAAGAGAAAATTGTCAATGAAAAGCATGAAGGAGGGAGGTTTATGTTCAAGCTAGCAATATGGAAGCAGGAAAAACAGACTCTGCAGTTATATATTTTTAAATTTAGTTTGCTTTTGCACATGGTTTATTTATATAAAGTGCATTTCTTTCATCCTGAAAATATTTGTGAATTCAGAGAATAATATTAGCCTAAGAAAACATTTGAGAATAAACAAAGCCATAATGTTTAATTATTCAAATGTTTTATTACAGCACTTTTGGATAGCACAGCTTGTTCATATTAGATTCACAGAGGGATTTTTAGGGTTGTATTTAACCCAAAGCCATCTAATTTAGGGTGCCTACCAGATGAGTCTGGGTTCTCTCTACATTAGTCAGTGGATGGACTAGTCACTAGACATATTCCTCAGAGACCAGTCAGAGTCTTGTGCTTCTGCAGTTATTTCAATTCCCCATTTAGACGCTCTGAATTGTTCTACAAAATCAGCAAAATAAGACATCAACAGTGCATGCTGTGTAGCCATGACACTTACCTAAAATGCTGGAGACTTGAGTAAAATTCCCTCTTTTGTACTCGTCAGAAACTGGATGTAACGCAAGCCCTGAATGCTTTAAGGAACTTCAGGCACTAGTAGGCCACAGGTGCACTAGGGGTGCTGCATGCAGGGAATGCAGCATCCTCTCTTTTTTGAAAACCATTCCCTTTTGCATGGTCTCTTAAATACATCTGAGGGGCACAGGAATTGTCCTGGCAAATAGGAGTCCTCTGTTTAACTTCCAAACCAAATCAGCCAGGGAGAGTAGTGGGGACAAAGCGTCTTCAAACCACCAGAATCAATAACTGAACTCAGGAAAAGTGTACAGGTGTCCTACTGAGGGCCTACTGCTGTCAGTAACAGTGCCAAAAAAAATGGAAAAATTTGTTTCAATGGAAAAGTTTGGTTTTAGTAAAACAGTTGTGTTTTTGTCTCTGATCCAAAAACAAACAAAACAAAACAAAACAAAAAACACCAAACAAACAAACAAACAAAACACGAAAGAACTCCACCAAACCCAGCCATCCACTGAGATTTGAATGTTTAGCTTATTTCCATTCTCACAAAATCCTAGCTGAGTAACCTGACTGTCTGGGAAGGAGATCAGGAAAGAGGTCCCTTGGCACTCTAGAAGCAACCTTAACTCCAGTTTGTATCATTTGTCCCCTGTGCAGTTAGCTGTAATGAATGTTGCCATTTTAAATAAGAATATATAGTAGCCAGAGTATAATTCAAAGAGATTGCCAAAACCAGACTTGGCCATTCTCAAAATTATATTCATTAATAAAAAAGCCCCCACATTTGTCTCATACCTTGCATTGCAAAAAAGCTATGTTTCTGTCCTTAAAAAAAGGACTGCAGAAGTGACCAATAGTTTATCCAGGACATCTGTTTAATATTTTTGAGGAATTTCTACTGACTTCTCTAAGGAAAATATTTCCTAGTGCTTTTGATTCCCCTTTACCCTGCAGAGCCAGCGCAGCTCAGAGAGAGGGAGCCAGTTCCCTTTTATGTGCCTCACCATTAGACTTAAGTCCCAATTTCCCCACAGTGAGATCACTAGAAAGACACCAAAAATTACAGAAGTCTGCAGTCACCCACCAGTTCAGTCTAGCCTGGCAAAGCAAATTTTGGAGGCTGCCATGGAACTCTGCCAGGAGATCTCAGAAGTTCTCATTCCTACTGTACTTTTTTCTTACCTTCTTTTGAGGGGGAAAAAACCAAAAACATTTTAAGGTTATCACAGCTTTAAAGGACCTTTATATGCATAGGTCACTGATAAACACTAGTGCCTCAGGGTGTCATTGCAATGCAGTAGAATAATTTGCATGATGATTAAGTTGTTCTTTAACAGTAATGTTAACCAGGCAGGCCAAAACTATGGCTTGCTTAAATCATCTCCCCGTAAGTTTTCTAAGTCTCAGAAACACAAATGGGGTCCATGCAAAGGCCTCAGTAACTGAAATATGGCTGCATCTTTCTATGTCTGTTTTTGCAGGCTTACCTTAAATTACAGAAGCCAGTTTCTACAAGAGCCCTCTAATGGGCAGTCTAGACTCTGTTCTCCATTTCTGCAGCGTGAGTCTTAAGAAATGCTGGTGAGGTCAGAGACATGATTCCTGACTTCAGCTGGTAGAGAAAATTTGGATTTCTGCCTACAAAAATTCTGTTTCCTTAAATGCATGAGCAATAAGGATATGAGAATGAGCAATGAGGGTACCAGAAAGTGCACAGGAAACATTTCCCGCAGCATTAGAACAGTACTTCAGACTTACCATCCTCCCTATCATGACTACAAGTTTTGGAAACAACCCAGAGAAAAGCAGTACCTAGCTGGGAGAATCAGATCCATGTGAAAAACACACTTCAAGCCTTGAACAGTGAGATTTAAATATTGATGGAAATAAGCAATCTTGAAGACTACATCATTGCTTCCAACTACTGCAATCAAGCCATAGTATGATTTACATAATTTGCTTCTGTCTTGCTCAAGAGTAAGATCTCTGTGCTCACTGTTGGGAATCAGTGATCTGACACAGGACTAGAAAGCATCAAAAAGCAGGCTACTCTCAGGCCTCAAATGTTTTGACTGCTTGACACAGTCAAATCACTTTCCTTTCCAGAGATGCACAAACAAATAAGTTTATTTTTATTAAAAATACAACTCTGGCATCTGTCCTCATGCTGACAGTCCCTGATGATAAAAGGTCTTTGAACTGGGACCTGTATCTATCAACATCTATCATGCCTGTATTTGTCAAAGCACCTTTTTACGTCGATTTTCTCCAGCTTCTCCAGCCCCTCCCTGCCATTCCCAAGAACACACGCTCTTCAGTGAGTGTCCTCTCTGTCAGCTTAGTCAGATAACTGGATCATTTGCTCATGATTTGATAGATCAGAATGTACCTCTGATTTCTTACAGTGGTAAAAGGCTGTCAGACATCTTTGTGTGAAATGAAATACTGAAGTACATCACTTAACACTTACCTGAGAGTCACAGACATCTGCGTGTAAATGTCTTTTTCTTTCTCCTCAAAACAGGAAGTAGACATTTATACAGTGAAAACTGAAGAATTGGAATTTACTTCTGCATTCTGCCTCCAAATTCAGCGCAATGATTACATTCATGCCTTGGTCACCTATTTTAATATTGAATTTACGAAGTGCCACAAGAAGATGGGATTTTCTACAGGTAATCTGTATTTCTTTTGATTTCATTTCTGTTTCTATCAGTCTATCAGTGCTGCTGATTAGATGTTACAGGAAGGTTTAATGTACCACCACGTTTGAATTTCAGTGATAAAAACCATTGTAATTTTGGGGGAGGTGAGCAGGATGAAGAAAGGACAACTGCTTATAGGAATTCTGTGGAAACAGAGGCAGAATTTCACAATGGCTATCAAACTTAGAGCTCAGCAGGAATTTATGTTCCCCACCAGTTTTAGCTAAATCCTGTGTCAAATTTCTCAGATTGGACAGGGAATTATCAGCTCAGTGAGAGATAGCAGCTCTGCATCCTAATTTTCCCCAAATCCAAAACTCAACAAAGCTCTGGCTTGCCCCAGAGTCTAGAAAAAAACGACCATTTTTTCCAAGCTATAAAAACATCCATAGTGATTATGTGAATCGTCTCTAACAACCTAGCTGGGAAACTCTAACTTGCCTTGGTGAGCAGATATTTAAAGGAATAACTCCATTCCCTTAAGGCATTGTTTACAAGTCTGAACAAACCAGAGAGTGTTGCAATAATTGTAAAAACCTCATCCTGTAGGCAGCCTGCGTGTAGACAGGAGGTTGAAGGAAGGGTTTCTCTGCCTCTGTTTAGTTTAGCATGGTAAGATAGGGGCAGAAGAAATTACTCCATAAAAAGCTCATTTGGCCATCTGCTGCTGAAGGTCACCACGGTCTAGAAGACTGGTGTAGATTCTCACCTGGTGTCTGTTGGCAAAGCTCTAGTGAATTCAGTAACATACACCAGTTTGTAGGACATGACAAAGTGCCGCTTCATTGATGTGTTATTTCTTAAATTATGAATAATTTGGAGTGGACTTGGAGACCTAGGCCTGTATTACACACACCCCCACCGTGTTCATGGGGCACAAGTTTCCTGTTATGTCAGGCTTTTCTAGGGAAGATGGCTTTGCACAGGGGCATGTGCACATGTACGTGGGTGTATACAAGGCAGCAGTTATGATTCAGAATATAAATTAAATTTCATTTTGGTCTAACATGTTTTCAGTTAGTGTTGAGCTTTTGACAGGATACCCTTCCTTCTCGGACTAAGGTAAAAGAGAGCAGAGGAGGCTGCTGTTCTGCTAAGTTCTTTATTTCATAGTCTCATAGCTTCTTGAAGGCAGAGTTCGAAGGGGGTTACATGGTAAGGCCAAACAGCAGCAGCAGCAGCAAGCAAACAGCAGGCAGAAAAAAGCTTCTTCTTCTAATTTCTTCTAATTCCAATTTTTTCTCACAGAAGTGTGGATTATATTTGTTAACTGACCAATAAGATTAACACATGATTCTAGTTTTTCTTTACTTAACCTCTCCTGGTCTAATTCTAACAGTCGTAAATCTTACACAAGCATTACATAGGTATTACACAGATTTGCATATACAGTTTCTATCAGCTCTTATTGTTTATGTGAACACTCCGTCTAAAAAATGTGAGCAGTATAGTTCCATCTATGTTTTGTCTAAAGTGAAGAACTCTGTGAAAAGGCAACACTGCTGCAGAAAGAACTGTGTTTAAGATTTCTTTGCTGCAATTTTCAAGGTTTTCAATGTTTAGAGCACTTAGCATATATTTCTACTAAAAGTTAAAAATCTATATTTTTATTGTACTGTGGTATGACTTCATGTATCTCAACTTGTCCAAAGGTTTTAATTCAACCCCTGTGCTTTGGCTTTCCTCTGGACCTGAGTCCAGAGGAGCTTTCACTCCAACAAGTTAGAAATTTTACACAGCCATATCCAAATAGTAAATAGTCTGGATCTGAACTCCTTCAAGAAGATCTCATTAAACAATTGAAATTAACAGTCATTAAAACTGTCTGGACACAGACAGAAATTATCTGGTAAAATCCTTTTCCTTTCGAAGATACCATTTTGCCAGCACAGTTTATGAAAAAGTTGGTTTATATCGGTCTTCTGATTCTAGCATTTTAGAAAACAGTTAAAAATTCCTGTCCTGCCAGTTTTTTTAAAAAGCATCAGTATTTGTCCAGTCACAACCAATTTTCAAGGCCATGTATTTTTTTTGAAACGTTGACATTGAAATGAAATAAGATCATTATTTTATTAAACAGTGTTAATAATGATACTATACAGTGACCTCATGTGACTGGGGAATACAAACAGAAGAAAAATAAATTTATCAGAGGCTTTTTTTGCCAGCCTAGGAAGTCTTTGTGCTTGTACAGCTATTCTTAGGTTCCTAGATCCTCTTGGCTGCAAGAGTGGTAGGAACCAGAAGTGACCAATACAGATTCATTAGGCACTGCTTAAAGATTGGAATTTAAATCAGAAATAAAATCAAATAAGTAAATTAAAAGCCTGAAATTGGTTCCCATAAGCAAGACTAGAAATTAATTTAGACCAGTTTCCATCTCTGGAAAATTGCCCAAAATGCCTTTTAAAAGTCCCAAAACAAATCAAGGTGCAAGTGCCCTTTCATCAGCTCTATCCTCCTGGAAACTATAAAATCTGCTGGTTTGGGATCACAAGTCAAATGTTTCATCTGTGAAATTGTGATTAATAGTTTTTGATGAACCTTTCCTTCATGCTTCTGTCTAATTTTTTTTTTTAACTAATTTAGACTTCTGAATTTCAAAGCACTTAGTGGTAAAGATTTTCCCAATTTGAACACATGTGGGTTGAAAGCAGAGCATAAAAAAGTGCCTATTTTGCCCTGTAACCCCTTTTGCAGAATCCTTCTTGCTGGGTGTGATTCACATCTGACATATTCCCGCAAAAATTAGAAGACAACCCACTGACACTCGATAGAATTGTGCTATTGTAAAGCATATTTGCTAATATAGTACATAAAGCATTCTATAAGAAGAAAGGGTTTTTCCCAATTGTTCCCAAGTCATAATTTGATTTTCAAGGCATGTAGGAATTTTCAGTAAGTGATATCCATACATATTTTTTAGCACCTGATGCTCCTTATACTCACTGGAAGCAAACTGTCTTCTACTTGGAGGACTATTTAACTGTGAGACGAGGAGAAGAAATCTATGGGACTATATCCATGAAACCAAATGCAAAAAATGTGGTAAGTCAGTATCCCTGATCCTAATTCCACCTCTATGGACCACAAACTACAATCAGCAATAAAGAAAATGAATAGGAGTAAAACTATGAGCATGGTAAAGGCATTCATGTTCATTAGTAAGAGCTCCAGTCACAGATTCACCAAAGCGGATGAGAGCAATGATAAAGCAGCACTAACGTTACAGAAGTCAGCCTGCAAGCAGGCTGGCATGAGAAGGCAGAAAGGATTCAAATACATCACCGAGTCAGCTGCCCTCTGCAAGCAGCTTGACTGATTTTTGTGATGAAAGCAGGCAAGGGGCTCTTCACACTGTCACTGAAATCAGTAGAAAGATCCCTTCTGCCAACACAGGATGATCAAGAGTAAGTACTTCAGTTCCACATCTATGCGCACTGCGTGATTCATCACTCAGAGCCCAAGGACAGTCCAACAGGAAATCAAGTAACACATTTCAGAGGAATGCTTGTATGAACTCACTGGTCGAATGTACTTGAGCTCACTAATTGAGTGATAGGGTTGTTTTAAAATTGTGCCCTTCCATAGAAAATACAGATGCTTTATTGAAGACTAAGGCTAAAGCATGATGGATATCCCACTACCATGACTGCTGAAAACTTCCTCAGTTTCTCTGGTATGGGCTGAATCCCCCTCTATCGGTTATTCAGTGCTTCTTTTAACTTGTAAGGAGACTGTGAGACATGGTCTGATGGACAGCCCATGCTTGGATAGAATAAGACATGAGAAGTATGGCTTCTGGGAGAAACACTGGCACCATTTTCTGCCAAAAATCTTGAGCAATATCTCTTCATTTTCTATTACAGTAAACAGCAGTTAAAAATAACCTGGTTATCCATCTAAGCAGCTGTTGTAATTGTTGAAAAATTACATTGGTTAACTGCAACAAATCTTAACATTTCATTGTCTTCTCTTTTTGCATTGCTTTTCCATTTTTATACCAAACACAGATTGGATATGGTTTGCATAGTAGTGTTGATACAGGGGGAGAAATAAACACAAAATGAACTTGGCATTAAAACAAACACATTCATCCCCTGAAGCTACTTGCTGCAAGAGGAAAATAATCTGTTTCCCACCCTTATGTTGTCCTAGGGGGACTGGAATAGTTTCTTCTGTGTTAAATATATCAACTTTCTTTGAGGGAAAAATGAATACAATATCTCAAATTTGTTCACACAGCAGTAAGTACCTGAATGCAGATTTAGGTGCTAAAATTAATGTGTTCTTGATAGCTGTCATAAGACAGAGAAACCACCTTGGTTCAAAAGGATTTGCTCATGCTTTGTTCTTCTGAAACAGGAAGTTTGTCAAAAGCTTGCATAGACACAACTTCCTTCTGTAGGGCTGTGTAGTGGCTCTTCCCTAAAAACGTGTCATTATAAGATAAAAAATTACTAAGGGCTTCTGTACAATGGGAAGTTTACTAGATATATTCTGGAATAACCCCTAGTGGGAAAGCCCTTTAGCCTAAATTAAGAGCATCTCAATGGGGGATACCCTTCAAAAATTTTACTAGGATACGTATGATAACAGCATTTCAGAAGCTTCCTGGTAGTAACCAGGACATTAAATACACCTTAGGAAGAGTATAGAAATATGACCTAAGCACAGATTGTATGGTGAATGCTATTACACATCTTATAGCCTGCTTTCTCAGTGTCAGCACCCTTTAAAAATAGAAGAAGTTAGAAAACACCACAGGAATCTCTTGAATCTGCTGGTCTTTTCAACCCAAGCAATGATAACTGAATTAATACACTGAACTTATGGTCTTACTTACATGTTACATTTAAATCTTTTTACAGCGTGACCTGGATTTCACAGTAGACTTGGATTTTAAAGGACAGCTATGTGAAATGTCAGTATCTAATGACTACAAAATGCGTTAGCAAGAAACCTTTCAGAGAGATGAAAAGGAGAATTTTATCAAGTCTTGAACTGCTGAGCTTCAAGCTAGGAACAACTGTTCACAAGATTATTATATTAAATACTAGAATGTTTACTCTGATGGAGGGTGGTAACCTGATCTTTCTTGCAGATAGTACAGGGGGCTGGGATCCCACTGTGAATGTACAGTATACAGAACTGTAGCTTTTGTTAAACCTAGGAAAAAAAATAAGCAACAGTCTTGAGTGTTCTGGTTAACTTTAGGATGGCAGAAGATGCATATACAAATTGTATTACTTACTGTGAATTTCTGGTTCTTCCAAGCTTTGCATGTTAAAGATGATTAGGGCAGTTTTCTCACTATGAAAGACTACTACAGCACATTACTGTGATAGTATTACTGGACTTATAGTCAATATAAATGAATATATATATTGTACATGAGAAAAAAAGAAGTCATTTCATAATAGGAATTTGTTTTGTGATTATTTAATTCTCATTATGCAGTTCCGGAAAGATAATGATGTTACCTCTGGCACTACTCTAGGCAGCGATATATTCCATTAACTGTCCAATGTTATAGCTTTGGTAAATATTCCATGCAAAGTGTAGGTAAGAGCTGGGCATTTACAGGAAGTTCAACAACTATATTTTTGAATATCCTCTGAAAATGTGAACCATTCGTTTTGAAATTCACCTTCACAACTGGATGTCTGTCAGAGCTTTAAAAACATTAGCTTTTTATCCTTGAGAATATTCTGTGGTGAGTTTTTATAGCTGGATTTTGCATGAGACTTTCAGAAATCAGACACCTAGTATTTAAATGTGATGAATGCAAAGTCTCTGAAATGGTGGATAATTCATGCTTCTTGGCCATGCCATAATTTCAGTTCTTTGCAAAATTCTTAATACAAAATAATTTTAAAAAAATAGGAATTAGTGTTACCTTTTGGTGATGTTTTAGATAAGTTTTAAATTGCAAATACTATTCTCAAGAGTGCAGTAATTTGCAGGAGCAAGTTGATGTCTTTAAGAAAAAATGTCGATGGCTTCTGATATTACTAAGATGTCTGTAGCTTTCCCATCCCCTTGAGCCCCTTGTTTTTCTTACAAAATCTCCTGCTTATTGTTAAAATATTAAGTGCTTATAATTCCTCACATGTATGTATCAGGTCTTTTTACTATATGAATGTGGGCCATTTAATCACATGTAATTCATCAACTACTGCTTCACCAGTCCTATCTACACATTTTCCAGTCTGTCTGGCATTAGGCACTAAATCATGTTCTATCTTGTATTGGATAAGATTGACTAGTTTTTTGCCTAAAAATATTTTTAATCACCTGCCAATAAAGCATACTTGAAGATGTATTTTGCCAGTATTTGTCAACTTCTCACTTTTTAGAAACCTATTTCTATTGATTTTCCCTCCACAGAAACTGTACAGTGCCTCCATTTTCTTATGGTCTGAAGAATATGGTCTAGGGATTGTATCACATGGTATCTATGTAGAGTGAAATTAAACTGTAATTCAGCAGTAAAAGATACTGTTTTCAACTTAGTTCATCATTGTTGTTTTAAAGCACTTTTCTTTCATATTTTTGGAGTGTGGATGGACAACTTTCCTCACAAAATCGAGTTTATCTGTCAAATATTGCTGTCATTTTCAGGAAATGAGTTCAGCTACTCTTTCGGTAATGGACTGGAAAAAAACCCTCTACAAGTCCCTTTCTAGTAACAGTTTTGTGATTCTAGGAATTTAAGGTAAGGAATTCCACCAGATTTTTTCTCAGGCCCTCCATTTATATAAATCTACTCAAATGATGTTTTCATCTTCTTCTTTGCCACTAATCACTGAGCTGACTATTACTGAAAGAGGAAAGACTCTTGCTTTGTTTGCTTAAATTATACTTTGAAAACACTTCAAACCATCCACTTCTCTAGCCCACTGCATAAATACTTAATAACTTTAATATTAAAAGAATAAAAAAGAAGGAAAAAAATCTCCTACCTTGATTAAAAAAAAAAAAAAAAAGGCGTACAAATGAGGAAAAAAAAAAAGAAAAAAATAATATTCCCAAGGGTCTTTACTGAGCATGTGTCATTTTTGCCTGACAGAAAGCACAGGTCAAGAAGTAGCAAAAAACCTCCACTAGATCAGAACAGCTCATTAACCAATTTGAGAAGTATTTAAGCACTGCTGTCCACTGACTGCCCTTTCTGCCTCATCTTTCAACTACTGACAGTGAAGTGTTGGTGTCTCTTCAATAGTGGCCACTTTGCCTTAGTACTTGAAGTGCTGATTCACTTTAATGTTGCAAGATTAAATCCTGACTGATATTGTTAATGGCACAGTTCTGAGGTGGTCACCACACCTCAGGCACGTTCTGTCCTGGAAAATTAGCTTGTGCTTTTCTTCACATCAAAAAAAATATGTATTTCTCCATCACAAAAAGAACTGAGAGTGCCTACTGCAGAGCTGAGTGTCTTCATGTCACAGTGATCAAAAAGCAAATTCAGGCTTCCAAAGCCATTAAAGCTGTTACCTACCAACAAGGCTTTGAAAGCACCGGTGAGTTCGGCACACGTAGGATCGGTTAGGTCAGCATTGGTGAAACAGGTTTGCAAAGACCTTGCAGGTCAGGTGCAACCAGCTACAAGGCTTTCCTCAGCTATCCTCCAAGTCCGGGTAACTACCACAGAGCCTCGTTTTCTCAAGGCTCGAATAAGAAGGTCTCTCATGGACTCCAGGACTGAACCAAAGCCACTCATTTTCAAAGCTTTGCATTAAAATATAATGACAAAATGACCGTTGAGAGCTGAAACAGACACGTGTTTAAAACGTTTAATTCCCTTCCCACGGACAGGAAAAGAAGATCATGAACTGAGGTCAGAGCATGAGAAAGAAACTGAAATACAGTGTTTACACAAAAGACTGTCCCTGATAAGTAACACAGCGCTGGAGAAAAGAGAAAGCAGGTCACTTCTGCCTTGACTCTGATCTTAAGGCAAAAGTATTAAAACTCTTCTCGGGGATTGTTCTGTCACTTGAAACAAAAATGAGCATCCAAAAAAAACTACATGCTGAGCACGCCTCTGAAAGGCACAGTGGGCAATTCACACTTGCAGTGCTAGATAGGATTAAGGAAGGAGTCTGCAGTGTTAGGGGGGCCACTCTGTATTCCCAAGGTTCTCTAAAGAACAGTGTAGTATGGCTCTATTCTCATAAGCATTTCTTACTCCCAGCACCAATTAGCCCTTACCAGATGTCATTAGTTTCAGGTTTGGATTACGCAGGGGTTGTTCTGGGGACCTTTCTATGTGCAGAATTAGGGGTTTACAGCCTTTTTATACTGTCTTAGACTTCTAATAGGAATTGAAACTGTCCAGAATAGGAAAAATATAACCCAAGGCAGTAATATTTACCCAGTAATACCCAATGCATGCTTTTACCTTAGAGCTAATTTGAAGAACCTTCTCAGAGATAATTTCTTACAGGATTTGTTTTAAATTTAATATTAATTCAGAAATTAATTTCGCACATACAGATTTGATTATAGATAACTTCATTTGCTTAGAAGGTAAATTTATAAAGGATACATGGTATTCTATGTATCTAATGAAGAATAAATCACTGCTTTAAGAAGATTAGAAAGAACAGGGCTGACCTGCTGGAAAGCAGCTCTTCAGAGAAGGACCTGAGGGTGCTGGTGGACAACAAGCTGCCCATGAGCCAGCAGTGTGTCCTGGTGGCCAAGAACACCAATGGTGTCCTGGGCTGGATTAGGAAGGACATTGTCAACAGGTTGAAGGAGGTGATCCTGCCCCTCTACTCAGCCCTGGTGAGGTGAATCTGGAGTGCTGTGTCCAGTTCTGGGCTCCTCAGTCCCAGAGAGACATGGAGCTCCTGGAGCAGGTCCAGCAGAGGGGAATGAGGATGACTGGGTGACTAGAGCATTTCTCTTAGAAGGAAAGGCTGAGGGAGCTGGGCCTGTTCAGCCTCGAGAAGAGATGTCTGAGAGGGGACCTTATCAATGTCTGTAAGTACCTTAAGGGAGAGTGCCAAGAGAATGGGTCCAGACTCTTCTCAGCAGTGCCGATCAATAGGACAAAAGGCAATGGGCAGAAAATGCTCAGGAAGTTCCTGAGCCTGTCACTTGGTTTGTTCAGCCTAGAGGAAATTGAGGGGAGACCTCATTGTGGTCTTCAGCATCCTCACGAGGAGAAGTGGAGGGGAAAGTGCTGACCTTTGCATCCTTGCAGCCAGTGGCAGGACTGAAGGAAACAGCATGAAGCTGAGTCAGGGGAGGTTTAGATTGGATATCAGGAAAAGGTTTTTCATGCAGACAGTGGCTGAGCACTGGAACAGGCTCCCCAGGGCAGTGGTTACAGCACCAAGCCTGACAGAGTTCAGAAAGAATTTGGACAACACTCTCAGGCACATGGTGTGACTCTTGGAGTGTCCTGCGCAGGGCCAGGAGTTGGACTCAATGATCCAGATGTGTTGGATTGATGATGTTGTATGATTCCATGAGGAAGAACTTTACTGTGCGGGTGACCAAGCACTGGAACAGATCGGCCAGAGAGGTTCTGGAATCTCCTTCCCTGGAAATATTAAAAAAACCTCTTGGCAACTAATCCTGAGTAATGTATTCTAAGGGACCCTGCTTGAGCAGGGGGTTAGACTACATGGACCCCAGTGGTCCTTTCCAAACCTAATAGTTCCTGGATTCTTTGATTTCCAACAACAGAGGCTCCCCAGCCTCTCTTGGCAGCTGTTCCAGTGCTATGCTAATCTCACAGAGACACTTAATGTTCAACTGGAATTTCTTGTGTTTTTACTTGAGACTGTTGGTTCTTGTTATTTTATTATTTGCCCCTGAGAAAAGCCTGGCTGTAACTCTCCATCAGGTGCTGGAAGATACAATTAGTTCCCACCTTAGTCCCCTCATGGTAACTCCTCTCTTCCCTACACAACCTGTGATCACATCCTAGCCTTTTATATGAATTACACCTCCTATCCACCTGTAATCCACCGTCCTCCACTTTTCTTTCTAACAGTCTATGTTGCTGCTGTTACACAGCAACAAAACAAATTAACATTAACAAATGCATCTAAGGATTTTGCAACGAATGTAATCCCAAGGATCACTATTTAAAAGAGAACTTCAGTTTTCTCACTGTGTTGTGTTGGTGGCATGGAGGATTATGAGCAATTTCCATTGGTTTATAAGGTCTAAGTTTATGCCAGTGTGTGCACTTGCCTGGTTGGAATATGCAACTAAGCCAGGTGATTTCTTTTTCAGCAGGCATGAAGCATTCACAGACTAGTTCCAACTGGAAAAGTGGGAGGGTTTTAGCCTTTTTTGAAGCATTTATTTTCAACATTTCTCAGAGATCATCTCAGATCCTAATCTGCTAAGAACACAGGTACGTGGGAGGAAGACAAATCCTTTAGATTGCATCTAAATTTCCTAGAAATTAAGTGTGAATTAAGAGCACCTACAAATGTTTTTAAAAAGCAACTAAAGAAACAAACCTGATGTTTTAGAACTGATATAACAATATCTTTAGAGTAGAGAGAACATGAATCATCAGCTAGAGATTTCCCAGAAAACTGGTATTTCTGCACAGTATGACTGGGGTGAGCCAGGGCAGTAGTACGCCTACAGGGAGCAAGAGTGTTCCCTGAAAATAGCTGCTGCTTCTGAGGATAGACACAAAAAAGGTAAAAGATGTGTTCTATACAGTTGAGACAGAGAAAGAAGCAGACCACTGCTCACAGATGACTGCTGAAGCAAAGCACCTGTCTCTTAGACCAAAAAAAAAAAAAAAAATATTCTAGGGTCCAGGTACAGCTGACAGGAAAGAAAAAGATTTTTATGATCTCAGAATTTTTGCAGTCTCTGCTGTTCTCTTTGCATCTCTTCCAGGCTCTACAGGTACCAATACAATCTCCCCAACTCCCTTCCCTTTCCCTTTACTTAGTATGTTCAATATTTTTCTCATTTTTTAGTGGAAACAAAAAATGGAGATAAGTGATGATGCAAACAACATGAAGATAGCGTTTTTTGAGAAAGCTTAGAGAGATAGTATAGTGTGATTATGAAACAGAAAGAAACCATGTTAGCTTTGAGATAACAACTGCAACAGAAAATCATTCTTACTTCCTCACACAGCACACAGGTTTGGGCTACAATCCAAGTCATTCCTCTGAATCATCAAGTGTGGTCTTTTAGAAGCACAGCAATCAGCAAGATCAAGCCTGACTGACCCCTAAATCTTCATGTGGAAAACAGAACATCCTCTTTTGCAGCTTGGTTCTGTGCTTTTGTGTCCAGCCATTTCCCATTTACTCACATGAACCATCAGCATTTCCAATACAACACAGCCCTAGAACCAAAAATGGGCCCCTGTGTTAAGGTCACAACAGAACGTAATCACAAACCATACATTCCTTACCATTTTGATGCAGGAATATGAAATGGCAGCCCAGAAAGACACATGTAACTCATTAACAGTAACTTGCAATGCTGATCAGTTAGCAGAAGTACTTTATCATCACAGTGGCATACTTTTCACATTTATTGGCATGACAAATCAATGTCATTAGCGAATGAGATATGATTGAAGCAAAAATAATTGCTATTATCAGCACCAAGAGAGTATCTCAGGAAAAAAAGCTCATTATTTTGCTTGCTTTCCTATGGGGTGAGTGTAGATTGCAAGAAATGTCAGTGATGTGTGAAGCTGAAGCAGCAGCATGTGATGGATAGCATTCATATGTCAAGTAGCCAACAACAAAACACGTGATGACAATACATTTTGAGCTATGAATTGAGGGTATGGAAGCAGCAGAATTCAAAAAGTGAAGGTATCCTTTACCAGTAAAGATGTGGAGGTAACTGAGGAAAGAACTTCAGAAAATAATTGGAAAACATTCAGAAGACTGGGTAAATTGTCCTGACACCTCCCACTAACAAACGTAGTGAAGACATTAAGGCCTTGCATTTTCTGGGAGAAATTTCCATTTGAATTCTGCTGCTAAATTATACCATTAAGTAGGAATTCTCTTGAGCAGCAGGATGTCTACTCTCCATCTGGGCAAATTCCTAGACCTTTGCAACCTAATGTTCATGGGTCCAGATGCAAAATTCACTTCTACTTCCCAGAACATTGACACTGTGTTATGTTCTTCCCATTCTTGTTCCTTCAGCAGTACTGGCATAATATGCTGTTTCTTCTCCTTCATCTTGAGAAGTTTCTAGCTTGTACTTCAGTGATATACAGGATTCCCTTTGTGGAATCTGCTTATAAACCAAAAATAGACCTCTATCAAACTTTTCTACTAAGCTGTCCTCATCTCTTATTTGCCTCTGTGTCATGTGTCCTTTTTATTACAGTCCACTCACGTTAGTGCCTGTGGTAGTGAGGATAAATCCAGCTGGCCTGGAGACACTGCCAGTCCCACGAGACTTTGAACATTTATAGACAGCTAGAATTTTAGAATACAGAAAGTACCACTGCGATTTACCAATCTCTTGAAAACATCCAACCCCACTGCTGAAGCAAGACAAGCTGGAACAGGTTGCCCAGGACCATTTACAGTTAAGTTTGGGGTATCTTCCAGGATGGATACTCCACAACCTCTCTGGGAAAACTATTCCAGTGTTTGACCACTTCCACAGGAAAAAAAAAAGATAATTTCTTCTGTTCAGATGGAATTTCATGTGTTTCAGTTTGTGCCTGTAGCCTCTTCTACAGTCACTGGGTACTCCAGAGAAGAGTCTGGCTCCCTCCTCTTCATTCCCAAAGTCCATCAAGTATTTACATTTACTGATAAGATCCCTCTTGAGCTTTCTCTTCTTTAAGCCCCCTCGGCCCAGTCATTCAGCTGGTTTTCAAAGCACTTTCCTGTTCAATTATCTGACATGTACTTTGTCACCTTGTCAATGAGGATGTTATGGGAGAGAGTGTCAAAAGCCTTACTAAAGCTGAGTTAAACAACATCCATGAATCTCCCATCATCCATCAAGCTAGACATCTCATTGTAGAAACTATCAGGTTCATTATGCACAATTTCCCCATTGTAATCCCATGCTGATTATTCCTGATCACCACCTTGTCCTTCTGTATCTCAAAATGGTTTCCAGGACTAGTTGTCCATCACTTTCCCAGGAATTGTGTAAGGCTCATAGTTGTCTGGACACTTCTTCTTGCCCTTCTGGAAGACAGGACTGACATTTGCTTTCTTAGAGATGTCTTGCGCCACAGAGTGCTTTCATAACACCCTTGAATGCTCTGTTGCAGGTGTTGTGGTGGCACTTAGATTTGTTGGTATACAAAGCAGACAGGCAAAACCGTCTGCTTAATTAAAATGCTATTTGTTTAGGGTTTTTTCCATCTGTACCATCGAAATGTTGGTTGTAAGGAAACCTTGGAGGTTTCTACTCCAAGCAGAAATTTCCTCAAAGCTGTGTCAAATCACTGTGGCTTTGTATAAAATCTGTCCTGAAAACATTCAAGGATGGGGATTTTTTAAGTTATCAGCTAATTGGATACAACTCTCCTTCACAATAAACCATGCCTAGCTTATTTAGCATTACATTTGGAAATCTGCCAGCAGTTAATTTTTAATCATTTGATAGATGTCTGTAATTTTGTGTGACTTCACTTTCTTGATCAATGGCACCCTACAGAAATCTAAGTATACCATGTTTGCACAGCTGCATTGTCTGCACAGCAATGACAAAAAGGTACATTAGCTACTGTTCTACACAAGAATCGTGTCAGCGAGGAACAAATATTAAACAAAAATTCCAATATTTAATCATCTGTGTATATGTTCTCCATGTGCCTTGATGTGAGCAGCACTCGATTGCTGTGCAGCATTCCCTTCATGGGACAAGCCAAGAGCAAGGGCTTCACACATCTTACCTGAGTTTAGTAATTCCTTGCACAACCTCCCCTGGGGCTTCTAATGACATGAATCATTTCAGTGCAGAAGGTGACTTTACAGAGGGTTACAAATAAAAATGCCTATAGCACACCTGTACAAAGTTTCACTCCTATCATTTGTCTTTGCTGACAGAAATGTCATTTCATGCAAATCAGTTTCTCTGTCAGAATAATACTTAAAGAAGTCCTGTCACTGAGAAGCTGCATTAGTGATTTATGCCTCATTTCAGAGGGATGAGCAACAGCCTTATTACAGCTTCATAATATAAATCCATACAATACAGGGTTGCTATGACAACTGATGAGCCTTAATAGCCTAGATTCAAAGGACCTTGTTCAAAACTGTCAAGTAGTGCAGTTCAATGCAGTTCAGTCATTTGCACCTGTAAGACCTGGGAGAAGGCCACGCAGAAACAGAACAGTTCACTCACACTCTCAGGGGAGGCACCTGAGCTTTGCAGCCGAGAGCCTTCCTTACCTCTGAGCTAGGCAGGGCTAGTCCTGAGCCTTTTCAGCCCCCAGCAGAGGTATCCAAACTGGTGTTTGGCTGCAGCAATGCTGAGCTTCCGAGGCTACCTGAGAGACATGGTTCACATCCAGTTCCATTTACTAGTATTTAAACATGAGGTTACAAAGAAGTAAGACAATTAAACCTTCCTGATACTGAAAATGGGCTGCCAATCCCTCCAGACTTCTTTTCTCAAAACTGTGATCTTAGCTGTGTTTTCCACCCATATCCTCCCACGAACTGTGGTATTTGTCAGATTTTGCTGGGCTAGTTCAGCTCACTAACACAGGAGAGAATTCTGTCTTTTTCTGCTTTCCTCTATTATTTTTTTTTTCCTTTAGATTCTGCCAAGGCCTAAAATGGCATGTTGCAGGGTTCTAACAACTTGTAAAAGGTAAAATGGAGGAGTAATGACTGGCAGGAAAGGAGAGCTGCAAACCTACCCAGTACTCTACCCTCTGAAAACAGCAGCACCTGAGCTTTAACAGCAGCTGTAGAGTCACAGCAATATTCGTATTCCTGATTCATAGACTTGATTTGCTCTGGAAAGGCAAGATTTAAGTGTAGTGCTGCAGCAGCCCTGAATCCTGAAAATAGGCAGACTGATGTTCCAAAGCTGATAATACTCACTTTGCAGTGAGTTCATTAAGAAGACAGAAAAAAAAAAGATTAAGCTGGATACAGTGGTACAAGACCTAAAAAAGCATATTATGTATGCTCTGAGCAAAAGAACACGGATCTCACAACGTGAGGTAAAGATGGCACAAGACAAAACGCCAGGCACAACACAGTATGTCACAGAGGGATGATAGCTGTGGCTGCTGCTCTTCCCTTCTGCAAGTCCAGCCAAAACCTGAGCTGAGTACATACTGCAACGATGCAGATGCACACACAACACACTAATGTCATCAGCCACACAAACAACACAGCAGGGTCTTCTCCGTTCATTACCCACACGCGCACGAACAGCAGCTCAAGTAATGCGAGTACTTGAGTAGGATTCAGAGCCACATTCATGTGTTACTTGAATGTCTCAGTTCCACAGGATTCCCTACTCCCTTCCTGTTCAAGCCATTGAAACCAGATATTTCCAGTGAGAAAGCTCTTCTGAATCTGAATTTTTCTTGCAATGATTGTTGTGCTCAGGAAAAGCATGTTGCAGAAAAGGCACTGAGAACTGCAGAAGCTAAACACAGCTGTCCAGTATAGCTGGACTTGTTTGAAACACTTCAAATCTCTTCAGTATTTGAATGGAAAGAAGCAATGCTTATCTGACTAATCCAATGTCCTTTAACTTCTAGCACATTTGGAAGGATTCAGTGTCACTGCATACAATACTTCAGATTAGTAACAGGAATGAACTTTTATACCTGCCCTGTAAACTTAAACTACTGGGGTTTTGTTTTCCCCTTGAAAAGCCTGTTTTCATCATACAATAATCAGGTGCCTTTTACTAGCTTCATATTAAAAGAACTTTAGTTGTTTGATGTGTAAACAGGCCAAAGTGCCCAACTCTCCTTTTTTCAGAAGTGTATGTGAATGCTATTGCAATGCCTGTAATTTCAATAATCAGAAAGACCCATTATTTCAACAGCTGTGGATGAATTCAGGAAGTTGCTACTGATGAGTTTATGAGCATATTTCTGCTTTCTAAAACAAGCTTCCACTTGTGCAGATGATAAAGTGGATTTATTCAAAAATGATCTCACATGGTAGAAAATTCTGCCAATATACGGATGTTGCAAACAAAAATGGTCCCAAGTTGGGAAATTTTACTTGAGTTAATTTACTACCAAAGTACACAAATCTTTTATCGATGATTGAGGTTCTGGGGAAAGAAAAAGAGTGCAAACCATTAGATGAATGTATTCATATACTTCTTTTCTCTCCTCTGCTCCTGAGTTTCAGCTTCCTTTGTTTTCACCATGAGGTCAGCTCTGTCAGAATTTGTCCAGGGAGCCAATAGGCAGCACAGGAAAAGGAGGGGCTGTGTGTAATGCTTTCTGCCACCCCAAGTAATACGGTTTCTGCCATTCAGTCCCAATGCTTCCAGTTGTCCTGGGCATAGGGATTCCAGTTGTCCTGTTCCTCATTTGTCCCCACTCCAGCATGGGAAGCGACCACTGACTGCAGTTCTTTCAGAGGCAAACTTGTTTCAGTGTGGTTGTTCCCCACATATTCCTCGTGCGCGGAGCGTTCCCACTTTAACAGCTGCAGATTACTCCTTAAATCTGGTATGTGAGGAGGTGCTGTACACTTCTCTCAGGAAGGTTACACTGTACAGTGATTTTTTTCCTCTGTTGCTCCATTCTCATCTGAGCAGGCTGGAACCTGTTTTGACTGGCACACAGTAATTCGTGGATGTCCAGTTCCAAAGGCTTGGGAGCACTGTGCTATGTCCATGCAAATTTGCTTTGTATTGTGCATGATACCCAAAAGTCTGTCGGTACTGGGTACAGAGATAAATTTCTCCCACTTTCTTCTTCCAACTCATCATCCCCTCTAAGAGTTTATGTAGGTGCACACAGTCTGTGAGCTGATTTACTGCACGTAGGGTGGCATTAGAAGAAACATTGCTGAGTCAAAGAGTTACATCAGTGAACATGAGAGCAGGATGAAGCCTGCTGAGTGTAAGGAGTTTTTTTTCCAGCAGAATTTCTCATTCTCTATTGCTGGTACTTTTCATTCTAGTAAAGGAAATTTTCAAGATCTTACATATCCCTACAAGAATATACTACTGTCATCAATCTTACACCAGCTATGAATTTTGTTCAGGGAAGTCTCCATGACCCATAGGCCAGTTCCATGGTGTACAGCTGCATCACCATGTTGGCTTATCTTTATCCAAAAAGTTTTGGGGAAACAGAATGGGGAGAGTATGAGCAAGTTAAAGCTAATTCAGAAAGGAAAAGGGAAAGGGAAAGGGAAAGGGAAAGGGAAAGGGAAAGGGAAAGGGAAAAGGGAAGCAAAGTGGGAAGGGGAAGGGGAGAAAAAGGAAAAAAGGAAAGAAGAAAGTAAGGGGAAAAATTAAAAATAAAAGAAAAAAATAAAAATAAAAAGAAAAAAAGAAAAAGAAAAAGAAAAAGAAAAAGAAAAAGAAAAAGAAAAAGAAAAAGAAAAAGAAAAAGAAAAAGAAAAAGAAAAAGAAAGAAAAAGAAAAAGAAACGAAAAAGAAAAACAAGGAAAAGTGAAAAGGAAGATTCACTACTATTAAGCCAGTATTAACTTTCTGAAGAGCTGAGAAAAATACTGCCAGGAGGTATGAATCCCTGGTGGAGAGTCAGAAGACAGCAACCCAGCAACACAGTTAGCATCAAGGAACATGGGAACCTGAAAATTCCCACACCAGTTTGATGGCCAGTTGGACAGCAGAATCTGTCCAGAAGTAGAGCCTCCCAGCATGTTATTCATACCTGTCTTCTGTGAGCATTAATCCACCAGTACCTGCTGTTTGTTCAGCTGTGCCAACAGGTGACTAAGCCCTGGCCTGAGGTTTAGATAACCAAACAGGCCATGAGAAACCCTGGACATGACACAAGCAACTCTGAACATTGCAAAAAACAGTGAGAAGCTGAAAGCAGTTATAAATAGCACTGAGAGCAATGCCTGGACTTCATAGGTGGATAAGGGGGAGTTACACTGTAACTTCACAAATAATTGGAAGGGAATAGTTGGGACTCTCTTGGGAGTGGAAACTTGCAAGGCCAGCAGCACCGCAGTTAACTATATCAATAACAGCACGTAAAGTCAAGGTGACTTAGGAAATGGTAGAAGAAATAGGTATGCGGGTACAGGTGTAGAAAACCTGGGACTAATAGGGAAAAGGGAACTAGGGACAAGTTGTTTCCTTGGAATATGAAGGACAGAAAAAGGGAGGAGTCAGGGTAGATGGAAGAAGAATAAGCATGGAAAAAAAATCAAGAGAAGGTAGAATAAAAGGGACCAGTTGTATGCAAGCAAGTTGCTGGTCAGAGTTTATCTGACTGAGCCTCGTTCCCCATAGCTGCAGGACATCCAGTCTTTTCATTAAACCTTATTTTCTGCATGATCCTGGGGAGAGGCGTAGGGCAGAGTGGGAGAAAGAGAGCACTGCAAGTCACAGGAGTTGTGTACATGCATGTTTTCATCAGCAAATTTCAATCCTGATCTGTTGGAAAGGAAGAGGAGGATCAGGTTATCTGTGCTCGTATTTCTAGGAATGCTGCTTGTGTATATGTGGGTGACAAGCAGTGAAGACATCAATCTCAGTGTTGTCTGTGTGGCTGATGACGTCAGTGCTGTGTGTGTATCTGCACCTTTGCAATGTGTACTCAGGTTGGGTTTTGGCTGGACTTGCCAAAAGGATCAGCAGCAGCCACAGCTATCGATCTGAGATGGAAGACATTGCCTGGGTCCTAGACTGCACCAGATTTGTCTCTAGAAGAAGAAATCCCTCTCATCCCAGGATTCAGCTGCTCCTTAGTATTGTCTGCTCTCAACTTGTGTACATCCTGCTGGCACAGTCTCAGTGCACACTGAAAGACACCCAAATAAAAATGATCCTGTGGAAGTCACAGAAAGAAAATCCACTTCACCTGTCACTGTCCTTTAAAATCAAGATGAACTTTGGGGAAAAAGAAATTAAGGATCTGAATTTGGGCGTTTGTGGGGCTAGAAACATGGGCAATAAAGCTGAAATTAAGCGTTCAGGCTGTCTTCCTGAGGCTTTCAGAGGGTGGAGGAAAATTTGCTGGTTCCAATATCGATGGGGGAACAGATCACTCAAAGTCAATTAGCAAAGCCAATATTTAAACTGATGACACTTCTTTCCTAATTGAAATCGGGATAAAGTGTTGGTTTTGTTGATGTTTAAATTAATGGTTTGCATTAGTTCAGCTCCAGCCAGGACTGAACACAGATGGTTCAATTCTGAGATTTCCATGATGGATAACGCACCACAGTCTATAAGGTGACTCAACTCTCCACAACCAGTAATGGACTTCAAGAAGCAACTCTGGGAAGTGAACAGAAAGCCTATTGATTTTCAGTAATGGATGCTCATTTGCTCCTTTAGTGTTTTAGAGCTTCTTAGGCACCTCACTGAAGGCAAGGAGAGGTTTTTTTCATTTGGATGAGCAGATTCTCAGAAATCAACAAGGGAAAAACTCCTAATAATCAGCTTATCCTGGGCTGCTTGGTTCATCCATTACTCCTGATGGAAGGAAACCCTTGGTCATTCTACCTGATAGGGAAGGGGTCACATTTGGATCCCAGCTTACAGGAAAGGGCATTTGAGTGCTGGTATGGATATAGAAATTGCTGTAGGGGAAAGTCTGTAACCCCCTATTGTGCAGTTCTTGGAATTAGATAAACAGCTTTTGATCAGACTGAAATCCCAAGAGCACAATTAATTACTGACAAATTTTTTATCCAAAAATAGAGTTACTTATTGAGCAAGTGCTTAACATTCATCTTTAGTTTTAAATTGATTCATTATTCAAATGAAAAATAACTTTCTGAAAACAGTTAAAAAATGGATTAAAAACATAATATCTGTAACAGTCTTATATAATGAAATCTACCATCTTGTGCAATATTTTAATGAAATAAATTATGCCACAGGTTCCACTTTCCCAACAAGCTCGCCATTGTGAATACTTGTTCTTGAATGTTTACCACAATAGCTGGATGCAGTGAAGACATATCCCACCAGGAATAATTGCTGATCATGTGGTGGCTGGGTGACGCACTCTCAAGTTTCTTATTTCCATTTATATTCCACAAAAGCTTCAAAAGATAATTGACATTTGCGTTTCTCATGATCCAGGGTGGGCCATGGTTTTCTAAAATGTGTCCCCGTGGGTGCACTGTGCCTCAGTGCTATCAGGCCCTGGAGGAATGTTGTGTGGCAGCTGCTTTTGAAAAATCAGTCATGTGTTTAGCTACATGAGGAGGAATTTTTTCTTAACATTGCTAAAAGAGCAATATCTCACTGGATTTTGGTGAGATTTTTCACTCCTTAAATGCTGGTAAGTTTTTCAAAATCTTCCTCAAAATAAGATCTGCTGTTTCTGAACATTCTACCTCCAACATCTGCTATGACACCTTCTGTGACAGACTTTTGGAGACAAAGAGCTGTTCAGCCAGCCATAACATGTTTTGTACTACAAACAAGTACACCTATGGCAGTTTTTAAAAATCTCTAAACAAAGGTTAGCACAGAATCAGGATCTAAAGGTATGAACAGAAATGAAATAAGCAGTATTCAGAGGATGGGTCATTCACACCAATAAGAATTTACTTCATATTCCAAATAGTTTTCTTCCCATAAAATTATTTCTTATTATTAATAATGTGGCAGTTCTACAAGCCTGATGACAAAGCAGGATTCAGTGGTGTTAGGCATCAAACAGAATAAAAGACTCTTGCTGCCCCAAATACACTGTCAATTAACCAAAGTCAATATTTATAAAAGCAAGATCAGAGCATAAAAAGATTTTAACTTTCACATACTCCTACACTCAGAACACAGCAGAAGAAATATTTGGAAGATAAAAGCAAATCTGATAGTGCCAGGTAGTGTTGTATAAATGTATGAATTGTCTAAACATGCCTCAGCATTTTATTGCCTGATACAGCATGACTTCTTGTTCATTTCAGAATGAAGTTCGATGGTTTTCTCTTTCACTTTATCTTCGTGTTCTTTTAAAATCCTGGGAGAAAGAAAGAATACTTGTGAGAGAAGAAGTCAATAAAACCCATAAGAGATCAAACAAAAAAACATTTTCCCAAGAGTATAAAATTGTCCAGAGATTTAACAGACTATGATAGAATTTTGTGAACTAACAAACAAAAAAAAAAGTGCAATTATGGCCCCATCACACAATTGCCTTTGTTCATTTAGTTAGAAAAATGTAGTTAGTGCTGATTGTTAATATTTATTGCATATTACAGAGATTCAAAACAGTGACTTTCATATCTTCCTTTAAAGGCTGGAACAAATCTAAAACAAATCTGGCTGCCTAGACACTTATCAATTACCAACACTTTCACAAAATTTCACTGATTTCAGCGACGATATCAGACATTTGCCAACTCATTGCCAGTGTCTTCACCTCTGTAAGTAGTTCAGAGGGGCCACATTTTCCTGTATTTTTACCTCTAGCCTTTATATAACTTCAAAAATCCACTTCTTCCTGTCTCCCAGCCCCGAGGCAGACAGCAGAATTTGAGCGGTAACGAGCAGAGGGAAGAAAGAAGCATATCCACTGCCCTGCTGCAAGGAGTCAGCAGCATCCATTTTCTAGTATATTTCTCCAAACCTTCAGGAAATTCTTGCAAGAACTATCACAACAGCCATAGCCCTCAGCTTTCCTAGCAACATTTCAGATGTTTCTGGATCTATACAGAGCTCCACTAACTTAACTCCGTATGAACCTGAGCAACTGCTCAGTCAGAGCAACAGGGTCAGGCTACAGAGCAGTTTAAAAGCAACAAATATTTCACCACCCTGAGTTCCTATAAAACTAATTTAACAAAGAGAATTCACAATGTCATCAGTGACAGGGCAGTCAGGCACGTTAAAAACTCATTGATTGTGTTTTCTTCTTACCTAGCTAAGTGAAGCACAGACTTTTCCACATTGTACCCAGAATATGCACTGCATTCATAGAAAATTAAATTGTAATCCTACAATCAAACAGAAAAACCATTTCAATTACTTTTGCACAATATCTCGCTCCAGCTTTAAAAATAGCAACACAGATATTCTGAAATATGAAAATAAAGAAGGAGAAATAGATCATCATAGGATCTTAATTCTAGAGCTAACAGTAAAGAGTAACAAATGAAGTCCAAGCGTGCCTCACAAACAACAACTATATGCTTCTCTTAGTAGATACTTGTTCTGTAGAGTGGCTTTTGATGTAAGAGCTCAAATGCAAAGATTTCTTGTAAGGTATTGAAGTCTCCTTGTGAACTTTCCTTGTGATGATCAGGCAATTCCCACATCACTGAGTGCTGGACAAAGAAAGTGAAAAGAATTCCAGTAATGCTTTCATCTGTTTGTATTTGTGAAATTTTTCTGCACCTTCTTTCGCAGTCAGCCTGCATCTTCAGTTTTGTACCCCCGTGGGCTTTGTAATTAAGAACAGTGGGTAAACAGTCAAGTCTTGGGAGAGATTCTCAGCACTTCAGCTGAAGTCTTATCACCATAAATGCAAATGCAAGAGATCATCTGCACAAGAGCCTGGCCCAGCAGTTCTGATGGCAGAGAAGTTTGAAAGGGAATGACTGATAATCCTCCAAAATAGACATCCATCTACTTTCACATCCTACTACTTTGAAGGGCACCTACATTGCCTCTGTGGTATTACTACATATCCTTTTACCCATCCAGATTGCAAATTTCTATTCACTTACCACTTTTCTATGTGTCTTATTGCTATTTATAGCAGTAGCTTAAAATTCAAGTAAGTCAGTCAGTACCTTAAGAAATTACAATCATGTCTGCATATTTTCATTTGCTTGTTATTAACTGTGGTTACTGCACTTATACTTATTTAACCACTCTTCAGAAGGCACTTATAATTCAGTTTTCAAAACTTTCCATTAAGATGAACAGGTATTTCAGTTTTGGTTATTTTGGTTGTTTTTTTTTTCCTATATACCATGCTTCCAGAATTGCACCACTTCTGGAAATTTTTGTTATCTTCTGAAATTTCAGAGACAAAAAGTGAGGAAAATAATTTCATAAATACAGTAGTTTATTTTAACACCTCAAAAAAAGTGCTTCAGTGTTATCCAACGTCAGTTCTGAATATGTTGTCAATGGTTATAATTTTTGTTCTAATGAAAAACAGGATTGAAAAACTTGCAATAATTTCTGGATGACCAGATAAGCACAGAAGAGCAGAGAAGGAAGAAATCAAGCAATTTTAGTGTTGAATAGATATTTTATTGATTTTTTTTTTAACATACATAACATTTACAACGATGCAACCCTATGATGCTCTCACTTTTCTTAGAAAAGTTTTAAGATAAAATTTGACTGGGTCAAATTTCTTGCTAGCCATGCAAACAGAAGCTTGAAATAAACATTACACTCTCTTTTTCTGCTCAGAACTGATCAGAACCCTAATAGAAACCCTACTGTGGTCCGTTTATAGGTATTCTACATCAGTCAAGCTGAGAGTGATACTTCACCAAGATATTCCCCACATACAACAGAACGTCACTAGAGGAGAACTCTCAGTGATAACATTTATGCTGGCATGAATCGGAATGGATTTTTCAACAAATTGCTTGGGTGGAAAGATAACAATCTAAACTTGATAATAAGTGCTTAATTTTCTCAGTCTGGCAAAAAGCTTCTTGTCTGAAAGGGGAGACAGTCTGCAAATACAATGCCATTTCTTTGATTCAAAGAGGAAACTTTAATTGATAGCATACACAAGGAGCACAGAGTAGGAGCAGGCAGGACACATTTAATTATTAAGCTAAGAAATGCCATCCATCTCCACCCTGGAATTAGCTATTGAACCTTGGAGACCACCGGCAATTACTTCATTTTAAAAACTTACCTACAAATCAGCAGACATCTAAAGAATAGGGAGGAAAATGAATTATTATCAGAGAGAGCTGGGCAATTTCTGTCCTGTAAAGTAGCATCACTCTGAGAATAGCTCCCTCATTAGCAGTATCTGTGTAAGAATGGCACTGGCAGGTTGACAAAGGAGACAATCTATGAATACACAGAAACAGTCCTCATTCCATGAAGCACATATACTCTGCAAAGCCAAGGCAGGCAAGGCATTATTATCTTATTTTATAGTTGAGGAACAGCAATAGAGAAGGATTTATTGAGCCATTTAAGACCACTCAGGAAGTATGCGCAGGGCCAAAATAAAATCATGCTTGGTATGAGCATGCCTGAGCAGCACCTTTATCATAAGGCATTTTATTTAAATAATTGGCTGTGGTTACACTTATCCCCTCAAACAGAACATTGGCTGTTCCTGGACACTCACAATATGGTCTGAATACTCTCTCTTGTTGTGCTCATATGAACTGTTGATCACTGGATCAAGCTAAGCTAAAGAGAAATTTGTTATATGGAGCTTTCCTTCTGGATCCTCTGCTAAAAAAAAAAGTCATCCAGAATCCCTGTGCTCATTCCATTCCCCCTTTCACGGGGTATAACAAACACACTGGAATTACCAGTCTTCTCAAATGACAACTCCCTTCAGTCTGCCATTATGCCTTTTAAAAAATAACTGTGCTGCCTGCTTTGCAAAGAAGTTACGTGACAAGTGCATTATAATGGAAGCCCTTGGATTTCTGACCAAATTTGTAGTACAGTACAGTACTTGCAAGATGTGGGACTGAAACAAAGCAAGAGTTAATACAGCTGGCCTGAAATGCCCTCTGAAAGTACATGTTCCTTTCTGAGTATAGAAAAAACTGGGTGAAACCAATCCCATCCTGTGAGACACTGAAACAGTCCTTAAAACTGCTGGACTTCAGGGCCAGCAGGCTAAACTGGTTCTTGTCTGCACAAGAAGAGCTTGTCTTCACCAAATATGGCTATACAAATTGGTATCAGCTCAGCATCTAGCCCTGTGTATTTGGGATCATTCGTGAGTAATTCATGGGATTATTCACAAAATAAGTAACTCAATTGCATACACTAACAGAGACAGTGGTATGTGGTTTTATAGGAATTACATGGCCATTTAGCAAGAATTAATATTTCATTAAAATTCATGGTTATTATTAGCTCAGCAAGCAAATTATTATAATTTAATTATATCTATGCTGCTTTTCAACTAATCCATTGCCATTAATCATTCCTTCTCTTAACTACCTCAGGCAGCACATTCAAACATTTAAATGAGTCATTCAGATCCATTCATTTGATTATAACCATCTTATTTGACAACTTTTTGTTTTACTTACGCAAAACATTTTATTTTCTTGCATGACATGTTAGAATTAATAGCCTGGTGGGCTGTGAGCTCTATATACTAGAATGATTCATCTTTTTTTTACTAGTACAACTATTTTAGAGTGAGATGACACACAAGACACCTACTCTCTGTCCATTTAGCATTTATGTGTCACTTGTTTTTTTCACAGAAGGATTCAGTGTTACACCCTGGAGTCGCTCCTAGCTTCCAGGGTCTCAAAGTTGTCTGCATTTCCATGCATAGGAGAAAATAAAGCTGATTTCCTAAAGGGAGAACCTTTGGGGGATAAAGTTCAAGGCTGATAATCCTCTCTGATAAAACCCAAATAATGGACACAAACCTGAACAGGGAGGTATAATTTCAAAAGGCTATGTGAATAATCAAAATTAAACAGAAAGAGATCTGGCCCTAATTCTTTCAGTTACAGAGAGGTGCCTGGCAGCAACCTTTCCTGGAAGAACAATTCAGCTGCACTTCAAATTTTGAAAATACCCTTTTTATTACTGGCAGTAAATTTATTTGCAAAGGCAAAACAGGTAAATATGTGAAATCCAGCACACTGTTTAATTTAGGCATATTCCTACCAATTCAGTGAATTTTTCAGCAACATTGTGATGACTTATTCCCAAATAAATGAATATTCTGGAGGCATTCATGTTCAAACTACAAGCAGTGCATAGAGAGATTCAAAAGAAAAATTGATGGGCATGGTACACAGGAATATAAACAAGTATCTGGTATTTGCAGTCCCTTGAATGCTTAAATTATGCCCATGGATCACCAGTGCTCTGGTAGATGCAGACTGTTAACTCTACTTATTTTATCTCCTTGATGGAAAGTTACTAAAAGTAAACATGTTTTCTACTGCTACCACAGGAGTAACAGATGGTCTTCTGTGGTTTTACAGGAGGTAGGAGGGAGAAAAGGTCCCCAAATTATCTCTATGTTAAGAATCCTTCCACAGGGAAAAGGGAGAAAAAAAGAGAGAGAAAAAAAAGCAGCAAGGAAAGAAATAAAGAGATAACAGAGAGACAGAGGAGACACAATGAGAGTGAATTCTTAAATATTTTTCTTCTCCAGTGACTTTTTGGTTTGGTTTAGGGTTTTTCATTTGTTTGGTTTGGTTTTAGGGTGTTCTCTTTATCTAGGCAGTAAGTACTGTAATTATCAGCACTTACATCACTGAAAGCTGAATTGATGACTGTGATGGGGTTCCTAATCCTTAAAAATACCTGTCTGACTAACATTAATCTGTGTTTCTATGAATTTAGACACATTGGGACTCTGTTTAAAAACCTTCACCTTCAAGCCTTGCAAGGGGTTCCCTGAGTACAGTACCTTTGCAAGATGGTCTCCCATTCCCATCGGGACCTCGCGCTCCTTTTCGTTGTCAGTTTTATTACCCAACAAAAGAACAGGCACATTCTCCCCAGTTGCCTCCTGCAGAATAAACAGCAAATATCAACTGAGGCATTGAATTCAAAAGATCACAGATGAAGAGGATAAAAGCTAACAAATGTCACAATATAACAAGACATTTAAGACTTCACACAAGCCAGGTATGTGCCACTTTGCTTACAAACGTCAGGAACTGAAGTTGGATAAAAGACATGAAGAAGACAGAATGCTAAGATTACTCTAACTAGGGATTTTTTTTAGTAGCAGCACAGAAGCTCATTAGACTCTATATTAAAATGGGAGAGAGAAAACCACCATGCTACACAGGCTCAGATATTACGTGTTTATAGCCACTGCTTTTATAATTACATGGCCAGGAAAAATAATGGCAACACCTGGGTACTATTATGCCAAATGAATTACACTAAATAGTGAAGAAATACACAGAATAGGCCCCCAAAAATACACAGAATAGACAGAAATCAAAATTCATTCTGAAAAGATTTATAATTATCACAGTGAGTGCTTTCATTAGGTGAACAGAATGCTACAGCAGTAAATGGACTTGGCTGTATGTCCAAATTAGCAACAGTTTTCAGCAAACAAAAATTCGTTAGTAAAGAAGAGTGAACTATTACAGCTTGGAAGAAAGTTTTGACCACAACATTCCATTTTTCTGGATCAAAATCTGCAATGCTCCTCTAGCTTTTACCATACTGAATTAAAACATGCCAATGCTTTATTAAGATGATATAATTAGAAAGGGCCTGTTCTTCCCAAATGCATGCTAATATTACTTCAATAAGGCTACTCATGTCTGGAATAACTATGACTCTTTGGAGGCATTTAAATGACTGAGCCCTAATCTGAACTCCCAAAGCCACCTCTTGGCTATTAAGGAAAACAGTGTGTTACCCTAGAGCACGTGCCAAATAAAATCAGACTAAATGATCTTCGCATATCAGTTTCTCCCTTACTCTTCCAGTAAGCAAACAGGAAGTCACACTTTGTTCTTGCTACAAGTCAGCTCTTTGTGGCAGCTGCCTCAGTTTTATTTTTACTCTTTGTTCTGGCCACAAGCAAATTCCATTGCTTACACTCTTAATATGTTTTAATTTTTAATTAAGTGATGTCGCTCAGTGGCATGGGCTATGATCTTCTTTTCAAGTGGTTGAAAGGAAACTGAACTGTCTTTCACGAGGCAGTTTCACAGCACCAATGTAGATAACATAGTTCTAAGTTCATGGCTTATGCTCACAATATAGTCTATTTTCCACAAGCTACACACTTGGTTATCAAACTGCTAATGATCATCAGTGATCACCAGATCACCATCACTGATCCAAAACACCTCTCAGTGCTAGCAGTGATCCAGTGGGGGTCATCAGCTAAGCTCCCTTCATGAGAAATCAGAGGACTCCATGCTGGGATTTTCCCACCGCTCATTTGAAGTCCTTAAAACCTTGGAACTATGATTTTTTTAAATAGAAACAGAGATCAAAAACAACTTCACTGGCAACAGTGCAGACCAAACTCACTAGAAAAAACATTATTGTGACCACACAAGAAACATGCTGCTCTCTCTTTTACCCTGCTAACAGCCCTTGTTCAGAAGACAGTAGGGAATGACACCAAGGTTTAGATTTAAAGTTACGTCAAGTTACCTCAATGCTTATCAGCCACTGCTTGACAGCTGTGAATGTGTCTTTTGCTGTTATGTCATACATCACAATGACACCATCAGCTTTTCTGAAAAACTGCTTGGTAATGCTTCGGTACCTACAAGTAAGAACGTGGTTACAGCTCTCTTCAACAGAAGCAACAATCTGACAAGTTAAAATTTATAGTAATTCCTCCATGCATAGGCAAATAAATTATTTGGAGGAAAAAAAAAAAGGAAAAAAAATATATAACAGGGTTTTTTAAAAAGAAAGTGTTTGGAAAACTTCCCCCTGCCTTCTTTAATTGATTCTGGGTTAGGCTGGATAATGAGCTGCATATCTCACCTTCTCCCACCTCTTTCATTTTAAGCTTGGAGCAGAAATTTCTCCCTCACTAAGTGCTCTTCTAAAGCTAGCTAGGTTTTTGGTGACCTTTTTCCCAAGCTTCCTGTAGAAAACGTAGATTGTCATTATCATCCTTGCTTTTAGTAATAGAAAATTACACAATAGGTGAGGAGATGGGGAAGGAAATTACCACTGAATGCTTACAAAAAACCTGGCTTTCTACTACAATGCTATTGTTTCGGTAAAAAAAAAAACACCTTTTTTTATCTATTAAGGCATTTTCTGCTATAGAAATAATTCTAGGTGCATTTTAAAATCGGTCTTCCTCCTACAGAAATGGTGTGGTACTAAACTTGTCAGAGCCTAATTAAGAGTCTTTTTTACAGACTGGCAGTTTTTCAGTGGACTTAGCAGCAAATCAGCACATTAGTGCTGCAAGGGAGTGAGCTGAACTGTGAATCCACTGGTTCTATTAGGAATCCTCCTTTATTTGTTCCTCTCCAAGAAGCAGGATTAGGTCCATGCTTAGTAATCTTCAAGCAGATGATTCAAGGAAGTGAAACTTTAAAATGCACACAGGTTTTAACTGGCATGGTGTTAAATTTCATCCTACTGTCTGTATTTCAAGCAATGAGTTTTGTCGCTTTCATCCCTCCAATTCCCTCCTCCATCCCAGCAGATGGGGGAGTGAGGGAGCAGCTACACAGCTTGGCAGACTACCAGGGTTAAACCACAAGAAAAACCTTCTCACCGTTCCTGGCCAGCAGTGTCCCAGAGCTGCAGCGCTACCTGAGTGTGATCTACTGTGACAGTTCTCACGTTGTAATCCACACCTGCAACAGAAATGCAAGGAAAGTTGTCTCTTTACAGGCTGTTTGATCTTTGAAAACTGGATCCAGAAAATAGCAACAATTCCAGAAAAGCAAAAAGATAGGCACTACATTAAAAATTATGCCCAGAGTCTCCAGCTATCAGAGGACAAGAGCTTTTATTTACTCGAAGTTCTCCAGCAATAAAAAACTGAATGGTAATAGAGTGGTTCAGTTTTGTAAAATATGCGAGATAAGTCACTTCCCAAATCACGGACCATGAGTCAATGGTCCATTTGACAGTCCACAGCAGCCTAAGCCATTTAGCCTGGAATTCACTGTATAACATCAGTTGTATGAAATGTGTTAGTTTAGTCTGAGCTAACCACACAGGTGCCTTCTACAGTTAGTGGAAAAACACAAGGCATAGCACAGGGAACAGTGGAACCTAAGATAAATGCTGAAGATAGATGGACTGAACATGTGGAGAACCTCTTCCCCTATTTATAACATAGAAGATGAGCTCACTTCACTTAGGTTAGTCGAGATAAAAATTCATTTATTTAAACTTTTAAATTAATTGTCTCCTGACTCATCTAACCTATGAAGACATAAGTATTTTCTGGATATTTATAACAATAATTAGAGTCTTAAATGTTAATCAGTCACTACCTCCTCCTAATGACAACCTGCATTTTTTTGTATCACACTGAAATGTATCATAAAATCACAGAATCATTGAATAATTCAGGTTAGAAGGGATCTCAGTAGGTCAGCAATGATATCTTTGGAGCCATTTTCCACAACAATGGGATTTTTACCAGTGGCATCAATGGAGAAACATCTGTGCCTGCATTCCTTCAACAGGTGATTAAAAAATCTGGATGGAGGTTATATCCATTGCTTACACCTCAAGGGAAGAAATTTTAACTATTCTATAGAAATTCATTGGGAACACTCCTCTCCATATTGTTCACTTGACTTTTCCATGGTCTGTACCTTGCCAGCCACAGCCCATATCTGTAAAATTCATTGATGTGAACACTAAATCAAAGCTATGACAAATGCTTTCCTGACATTTTCTTTGCAAGAACCCTGGATGACCAGCCAAAAGATGAAGAAGTTCAGAGGTCATTCCTGTGTTTTTTTCCTCTGGAAAATTGCACACACTGTGTAAGACCTCAGAGTGTAGAGAAGTGTATCAGCCAATTACAGGACAACATGGACAGGACACAGCATTTAGGTCTATGAAATATATATGAACAGACAACTACATATAGGTGTCTAAACTCCCATTCCAGTTAATGAAGATACAGTCAATGAAAAACTAGGGCATTACTAAGCTCACCTTGAAGTAGGTAAGTTTTATTTCATATATGCTGCAGAATAAGTAAGGTCTAAATATAGGCTAAGCATAAAGAATCCGGTCGTTTAACCCAGCTGCATTGCAATAATCTATGCTTCAGTTTTTGTGCCTTGATTTTGTGTCTGAGTTCTGAAAGCTTGGTCTACAACTTCAGGCAAGGTAAGAATAAAGTAGGCTTTGAAAACTTTGGCTTTGAAAACACTGGTCTGACATATTTTTTTGGTGATTAGTATAATGCTAAATCTTCAAATAGGTGATTCAGATATTCTACTTTCTCTTTAAAACAAAATCAAATTACTTAGAGGGATAGAGATGAGGTATGAAGGTGGAATGGTTAGTACAGTGCAGTCCAGAGGACAAGATATCTGTTTCACATATACAAGGCAATTCTAGCTTCACTGAAATCAGTAGGATTTTTCTGATTTATTTCAGTGCTGTCAGGATTTCAGTACAGAATCTACTCTGAAACCTCTCCATCAATTATGTGCTTCCCAGTTTAGGAGAACTCACTTTGCATGTCCTACTTTTACAACATCTGTATGCTGCTGTTTTATAATACAGGGCCTGATCTCAGTAGAAACTGTTAAGTACTGTCAGAAAAAAAAAATAATAGTTATATTGTTTCTTAAACTTACCTACAGTAGCAGCTGTGCCTGAGAAAAAACGATCTTCACAAAATCTTCTTAAAAATGAAGTCTTTCCAACACTCGAATTGCCAACAAAAATGATCTTGAATAAGCGCTCTGGGACAGAGTTTATTCTCTCCTCCTTCAAGTAAGAGCAAAAATTAGCCTCCAACTGTTCTATAAATCCTGTTGCCTCTCCAGTTTAAGGCTGATAAGGGGAAAATAATAGACTTCATCCTATCATATTCTTCACTACTCATGAAGCAATAGTCTGTTTCTTAAAATAACTCAGCATTTCAGATGTTTGCCATGCATCATTCCAGATCATCTGAAGTGCAGTGATTTGCACTGAGCTCTGGAATCATACCAAATATGAACCTTTGCATGAAACTACCAAAATAAAACAGTTTATGTTCATGGCCACAAATCAAAATTTATAAAGCTTCACACAGCTCTGCTCAGTAGCTTCATCCTATACCAATGCCACAGAGGAAGCAGCACATCTTCATCTAGATAACAGAAGCAAAGTCATAATTTTTTGGCTTATGCCACCAGATTCTTCTCTTTGCTACTTCCATAGAGCCAAGAACTTCCATCCACTTACTGTATTTCTACATCTGTTTAACATCACAGGCCGAAGCATGCAGGAAAGACACAGACAGAGAATTAGACCAGTTAATCAGGCTGTAAACATTCAGCTATGGTTCTGTCATTTTGCTTTTTAAGCAGAAGGAACAACAATTTGTTCTGCTTATCCAGGTCCTGCTTACTGCAGGCTAAGCTAAGTGGATACTGGAGAGAATATTTATATCTTCTGTCAAGTAGGTCATCATTCTTTTGTATGTAGATCAGGAGTTGCTTAGGGAAGCACTCTGTAGCACCAGCTGGTTCGCAGGGGGTGCCCTAGCTGGTCGCTTCTATTTTATGCAAAGGTGAAGGAAGGGGGAGATAGAAAAATTGTTTCCAATGCTGCAGAAGGGTAGCAAGATCATGGATGGTCCCGACATTAGTTTGTTGAGGTGTGGGTTGCAAGGAGGGAAAGGAGGGAAAGGGAGAGGAGGGAGGCAAAGGCTCTCTGCCAGTCATTTGATGTGTAGAATCCATGAGACTGCTGCCTTCATGAAGACATCAGAACCAAATTTACTGCCCGACAGTCCATAGAATGAGACATTGAAGTCTACACTTGGAAGTCTTTTCTACAAATACACAGAAGTCCAAGAGAAAGAAGAAGAAATAGAGAGCTGCTCTTGATGGGAAAAAAAACCCCAAACAACAAAGCCTCGAGCTCCTGTCTTCCTGTGAAAAAAAAAATTCACTGCTGTAAATTTTGAGGACAAAAATACATGTCTCTTTCATGAGCTGGGCTTATAGCCCATCACAGTTATAGAGAGGTTTCTTATTCTCATTTCCTATTAAAACCCCAAACCCCACGGCAACTATAGGCTACTAGTCGTACACATACATTTACACAAAGCACATTCTCAGTCCTGCTGAAAACCATTCCCATCTTATTAGTCTGTGTGCTCTGGGAAATAAAACAAGCTAACATACAATCATCAGCATGGCAGTATTATCACAGTGCTGCTGAGAACCAAAGCTAAATATATGGACTACCTGACCTGAAATACTTAGTCCCTGGTGGTCATACACACTCCAGTAGCACTAAGACTCAAAGACCCCAGAGGTCTTCAGCTCAACTCTCAACACAATAAGAAGCCATTTTTCACTGAGATGTATCAAGTCCACTTATGTAAATAACCTTAATAATCAAAGTTGATTATAAATCTGCATGTGAACACTATGCTAAGGGATAAGCCACTCCATAGTCTGCTTCAATGAAGTGCAGATGGGAAAATGGAACAGCAGTAGGATGTAAATTTATTTTAGTTTACAATGCAGTCTGAAGAAGTCTTCCCTAGATGTGTCTTTTGAGTGGCCTTTATATAAACAGTAGCCAGGTAAAGTAACACACCTAGCTTTTGTACAATTTAACACAAATGTGGGAGATTACAGGTATAAACATAGTGGTTCATATTCCATATTGAAAGATCAGAGGGGAGAGGAAGTGAATCTCATTGAGAAGTTTTGGACAGAAAATCTTGCTTTCATGTCCATTATGGTTCCTTCAGGTGCTTTCCAAGTGATATTTCTGGTAATGTTAACTGCAGCTCATCTTCATAGCCACTCAGAAAAATGCTCTACCTGATTGTCAACTCCCAGATAAAGCAGCAGTTGTTTGGCCTCGTGCACTGCTGCCACTGTTCTACTCACCTATAAGATGCAGTAGGTCATACAGGATTAGCAGCAGAACTACTATGAAGATATGGTTATTAGGAAGGCTTAATGCCAGCAGCTAGGAGCCTGAGTTCCATACAGCAAGCAATAAGATCATGGAACGCAGAAATACAAAGCCATTGTAGACTAGTTATAATAAGAAACAAGATCTGGTTCCTACCCAGCTGAGAGGATGTGCTTTCAAGGGGCTTGACTGCTGAAACAAAGCAAGCAGGACAGGTTTGTCCTAGCTGGATAGGGTGAGTTACCTGGCTTTTGTCATCCTAAAGTCCAGTGATGCCATGCTTTGAAAATGTGACACAAAGTAAGTCATACAGCAAGCAAAAAGCATGCATTGAATGAAATAATTTCAAAATATGAAGCTCTGTTCTGTACCCTCAACATTTTATTAAAAGGTACCACTTAGAAATTATTATGTAACCACGGCATAATTCTATCATAATTTTTAAGATATGCTTGCTTCTTCTAAAAGAACCATATAATTATGACCAGGCAAACCCATTTTTCCTATACTTTAGTCTTTTTAATATGTGCTTCCAGAATCTAAAAATGAGTAATACTTAACAATGATTCTAAAATTAGAAAACAAGCACAGCTAGCTCTGAAGCAATAGCAGTGCAAAAAGAACTTTAGACTCCAAAGAAATGTACCTCCCAGCATATTGTTTTAAGGATTATTACTGAATGGTGAATTCATTGCTAACATGCATGTACAAGCTAGAGCTGAAAAAAGATAGGATTTCAATTTGCTAAATAAAAGTCATTTCAAAAATAATTAAAAAGTAATGATATTCCTCTCCTTATTTCTCAGGCAATGCAACAGCTACCAAAGCTGACTCAAAAGAATCAGAGTATGAGAAATATCACTTTGTGGCAAAAAAACCCCAAACAACCAACCCATTTTGTAAAAAAAGGACTTGCTTCTTTTTAAAGACAATTTCTACCTTCCAGTGGATCCTCTTGTATCATCTGTTACAAGGCTTAACTGCACTTTCCCTAAACAGTCCTTCAAATGTAAGTCTATGCACACATTGTCTGCAGTAACCACTCCTTTAGGCTGAGTTTGCCTTCTTCTCACCTTCAGCACTTGTCTGCCGTACACTTTCATCCCCCACTTCATGCAATTGCTTAATTTGTCATGCTTCAACTTGGAAAACTAAATAATTTTAGATTCCAGGAATAACGCATTAACCTTTGACAGTACTCCATGACAACCAAAGTCCTTCAGAATAGAATAGAATAGCCTGACCACTTCAGGGCTGACCAAAAGTTAAAGCATGTTATGGAAGGGCATTATCAAAAAGTGTCTTAAACATTGACAGACTTGTGGCATGGACCACCTCCCTAGGAAGCCTGTTCTAGTGTCTCACCACCCTCTCAGTAAAGAAATGCTTCCTAATGTCAAGTCTGAGCCTGCTCTGAGGCAGCTTTGAACCATTCCCACACATCCTAATACTGGATCCCAGGGAGAAGAGATCAGCATCTCCCTCTCCACTTCCCCTCTTCAGGAAGCTGCAGAGAGCAAGGGAGTTGTCCCTCAGCCTGTTTTTCCAAACTGGACAAACCCAGAGCCCTCAGCCACTCCTCACAGGACACACTTTCCAGCCTTTCCACCAGCTTTGTTGCCCTCCTCTGGATGCATTCAAGGACCTTCACATTCTCCTTAAATCACAGGGCCCAGAACTTCACACTCTACTCCAGGTGAGGTCTCCTTTGTCCTCTTACATTTGACAGTGTTTCCTTCCCTACAGGCTGCTCCCTAGAAGATGATGACGAGTGTTGCATTGATTGCTCTCTGGTTTTGTTATTCATTTCTATCTCAGAAGTATTTTCGTCTTCTCCAGTCCATCTGCTCAGCTGCTTATCAACCAGCCTGTCAAGAAGCTGGGGTAGGTGATCTTCTTCAATTGATATTATTCTTTGGAGATGTGATGTTTTAGGCTTTCCTCCGGTGACTCCGGTATCAGGCTCTACAGAGAGAACTCCATTCAGTCCAGCAGAATTCCTTCTCTTTGAGTTACTGAAAATATCATCTTCTTCAAATGAATGGCTAAGCAGAGAAAAAAGAAAGTACATCACAAAAATATAATGGACCTGATATTTTATTCTGAATTTAATCTGAAGAACTGCATTTAATCTCCTGTGTTTTTGACTAGTCACAGCAGGCAGAGTCATTCCAATATCTGCTGAAAAGTCAGCTCACCATACCATGTGTATATATATAGCATGCTTGATAATTATAAGCATCATGGGGAAAGCCAATAACTTACAGGAGAAACCTGAACCAGAATGGAAAACATTAGATTAACCTCAATTCTAACCTCATCGAAGAGATAAAGTAAATTTCTCTACTGTGATTTTCTCCTTTCCCACCTCCCACTCCCATTCTGGAGGAACAAAAGAGCCCCCCCAACCCAGATCCTTTCTGTGTGTAATCTAATTCTCTCTTTAGTAGATAGGAGGGACATGGGTCTGTTTGATATGCAAAAAAAAAGTCCAAGTGGAGATTCAACATTGTACCACATTAACGTAGGGTCATGGGCAAGTTTTTGTGTCTCTCAGCATATACCCATCCACAGTGGGGAGATCTCTTGACTTTGCAGACAGTACACTTGTTTCATGTGAAAATTTGGCTCTTCATTTTCAAATTTCTTAATGAGCACAGTAATCTTATAGCAACAGACACTTTAGAAATACACTCTTTGAAAAGTTTAAAAGTATCAGAAAAGAAGCATTCCACATATTCTTTCTATAAGCCTCATTACACTCAAACAGGGAACACATGAAAAAAAAGTTCTTACCTGTTAGGCAGCATCTTGTCCTCTATATATTTCCCAATTATAGACCCTGATCTTTGCTTCCAGCTGGCTTTTGGAACAGTTGTTTTGCATTTCTGAAGAAATACAGAATACTTCTTACTGATTTACTTCTGCTGTCCATTATGGTTAACCACCCTCATTCCTAATACTTAAATAATGCAGTGCAAATGAAAGAAAAAAATGTAGAAAAAAATCCTAGAGGTATAAATGCTTCAGAATTCCAATTGATAAACAATCAGAACAGGGAACTCCAGATCCTGCAAAAATGCATCTGCTTTGTAAATAAAACAGCACAATGTCATGAAAAAAATGTAAATGGATATATTTTTTTACACCAGCAGCTCCTTCTAGGACTAAGAACACAAGCAAATACGAACTAAGTGGCCTTAGTCTCCTTACAGTAGGGTACTTCTAGAACATCTTATGGGTCCATTCTTCGCTGCTGCTTAAAAAGTTAATAGGATCTGCTCTTACCCCAGTCTGAAGAGGTATTCAGGTACTGATTTGGGTACTCAGTTATTGTACTGTTGTATAGATGTTTCAGGATAAATTACCGTCGCTTGACTAAGTAAATTAACACAATTTAATTGTTCAATGTTTAGGTTATTTTATCCTTTCATGACTGCATACTTAGTTTCTTCTAAAATACATTCATCTCTCTTCAGATAGCTCTCACTTTATAATTCTAAACATGTAGCTCAAAATTTTTCAGCAAATTAAAAAAAATCTTATTTTCAAGTGAGAAAAAAAAGACAATGCAAATTAAGAACAGGGCAAGATTTAAGTGGCACAGAAGTTCACCTCCCGCACAGCCTTCTGCTCCCCTTCTTTTGAAGCTGTTCTCATATGTGTCTGCTCAACACTGGGTTTGAAAATACTGGTTGGTTACCTGTAAAAATATGTCACGTTCATCCTTGAGATGTTTGTTCCTTTCTCTGCAAAGAGAACACAAACAAAAGAAACACTGAAGCCAAATATTTAGAACTGCTGACTTTTCTACCCCACACTAACAAAGAGACTGGACAGTTGGCAGTGTAAACCTTTCATCATCCTTTATTTATATTCTCACCTCAACCAGTTCCTTGTCTGGGCTATTGATTCTCCAGCAGGACTATGCTGATTAAAGCCAGATGGGATCTGGATCTCTTTCTGTATTTTATCTAAATGAATGCCTTAACACATAGAAATCAGTTGTGGTCAATATGCCTTCACCTACTATAAATTAGAATGTTTAATGATTTTCACACTAAAGATGACCTCTTAATGTGGAGAGGGTGCAATGAACACCATCTCTTATTCATCTGGTGACAGCTGTGAAGGCCAGTTATGTCCCTCTGAGGGCTGCAGTTGTGGCTGCCATGGAAAAGTCAGCCTAGGAAAACATCCATCTTTCATCCTTTGTGCAGAAACAAAGAAGATGTCAAGAAACAGATACTCCAGGCAATCAGCAAGCTGTGATCAGATCTGACAACACACCTGCTTAGTACATGATCTACTGTCTCCATCTGTTGCTGGCCCGGCCACAGGAGAGACTGAGCAGCCAGGGTGGACAGAAACAACCTCTGTTGTCAGATGTTTCTATTTATGCCCCCAAAACTTGCAGCAGGCAAGATCCCAGAGTGGCCTATGGAAAACACACACTGCAAAATAAGGGCCTTTCCTGCAGAATTTTAGGTAACTTTAAAAGGAGACCTCCTGAAGGAAATACAGTCAATGAAGGCCTACAGGCAGGTGAAACCTACAGCCCATGCTGACTGACGACTGAGCTAACAAAACCCAATACTGCTGAACATTAAAAAGAGGACTACAGTTGTCCGAACACAGCTCCAAACTTTGAAGTCTATCAATAAAGGAGTGTTATTTAAAATAAATACATTTTGGTATCATTTTACAAATATTTTCGGGAAAGAATCTTCATTTTGGCTCAACTCCCAGCACTTGAGAAGCAGCAGAGGCTTTCAGCAAGCTCCTGCAGCCAGGCTTCTACCTCAGAACCAGCTTAGAACTGTTCACTGCTGTTCTGTTTTACATTTGACTTTCGGAAAGGAGATTGTCCTACAATACTGAATTGTCAAAATGAAGTATATTTTTCGGGTGTGCTGCCTTCTACTCTATGCAAGAACAGAGCATAAAAAAGTCTTTTGTAACCATTTTTACTATTTTTGTGTCATTATCCTATGGCAGGTTGACCTTGACTGGCTGCCAGATGCACACCCAGCCACTCTCTCACTCTCTTTCCTCAACACAACAAGGGAAGATAATAACATGGAAAAGCTTGTGGGCCAAGATAAAGACAAGAAGATTACTTACCAACTACCCATTACAGACAAAACAGACTCCATTGTAGGATGATGACAAACAGAGACAAAACTAAAATCACCTTCTCCACAATTCCCTTTCTTCTCAGCCTCAACCTCACTCCTACGCCCTCAGCTCTTCTACCTCCTCACCAATCCTGAGTGGCACAAGGGGATGGGGAATAGTGGGATAGTGGGGTTTGTGGTCAGTCCATAACAGCTTCTCTCTGTGGCTCCTTCCTCCTCACACTTCTCTCCTTGCGTCCAGTGTGGGTTCCCTCACACAGGTTACAGTCCTTCACAAACTCCAGCACAGATCCTTTCCATGGGGCATAATTCCTCAGGAACGGACTGCTCCAGCATGAGTCACCCACGGGCCACAGCTCCTGCCACAAAACCTGCTCCTGCATGTGCTCCTCTCCATGGAGCAAGCTCCTGCCAGGAGCCTGCTCTTGCGTGGACTCTGCACAGACTACAAGGGACTCTGCTCCAGCAGTGCCTGGAGCACCTTCTACCCCTCCTTCTTCACTGACCTTGATGTCTGAAGGGCTTTCTCACATGTTTTTTTCTCACTCCTCTCTCACAACTGCTGCACTGTTTTCCACCCTTTCTTACTGGAGCTTTCCCAGAAGCACAGTGGCTGTAGGGCTCCCTGTGCTGTGTCCACTGCCACAGGGCAGCCCTGGCTTCTCTCTGGCACAGAGGCTGCCCTGGTGGCACTCCACTGCCAGCACCTGGACACCTACACTCACTATATCTCCCAACATAATTTCATCCTTTAATGGACCTCTTTAGAATTGTGTAAGAAGTTCTTGAATGGAAGATCTACATTACCTTAAAAAATCCAGCTGCTTCAAAAGTCCTGACTTCTCTCTCTGTAAGGTTTCTGTCACCCGGTACACCTCCCTGGAATAAAATAAAATAAAATAAAATAAAATAAAATAAAATAAAATAAAATAAAATAAAATAAAATAAAATAAAATAAAATAAAATAAAATAAAATAAAATAAAATTGTTCTAACCATGGTAAGAACACTGCTAAAATGCTTCCCCCTAGGGGTATCTACATTTGAGACCTCAGCTTCTTCAAACCTGTAGATTCTATTCTGAATGAATGGTTACAAATTTTAAAGAAGTTTATTCAGTATAAGGCCCACAGTAGCACAGCGGTATGAGTTAGCAGAGGAAGGAGTAGAGGTTCTTTTTTATGAAAATACAGCTTTTTAATTTCTTCATCCAGAGATCTTAATACATGCTGATACTGGCACTTTGAGCATTCAGAAAAGATACACTGCTGAAATACTTCACTAAAGTATTTCAGCAGTGTATCTAAAAACTAAGAACTGGCCACTAAAAAACAGGTGACATTTTATCCAAAATTAGAGCTTATCTTGCTGCTGGGAACCATGTGTCAGGCTCACACATGTCTACAATCCCTACAATTTCTTTCCAATTCCTGACACTTATGAAGCCATTTTAACACCATTTACTTTGATTTAACACAATTTGGTGTTTGGCCTTAAATGGTTTTTTTTGCCTTTCAGTGAAGCCTCAAGTTCTTCCTGTGCACTGTCTGAACATTACACCTGCTTCAACAGCTCAGGTCTTACCAGACTGGCACAGATGTTTAAAGCAACAGTGCACGTGCAGTTGAGTAGGGCTGAGCTCTAATTCCATAAACCACTATTGAATCCAAAGTGCTTTGTAAATGCGTAGTATTATTCAGCAGTCTGACCACTGGGCAGATTTCCTCTGTAGCTTTTAAATCAGATCATTCCATAGTCTTTGCTCTGGATCTGAAAAGAGAGGCCTCAAAGAGGAAACAAACCACCTTGAGGAGGAATACTTCTACTGTCTACTTCCAAAACACACATCAAACATGCAAACGTAAAAATTCTAGTCACGGTGGCCATTCTTTAACACAAATTTATCAACAAAGTCCATTGTTCATACCCTCAAGAAAAATTAAACAAGTAATAACTAAGTAGAGCTTGGCACAACGCTCAAGAGAAAAAGAATGTGACATTTGAACTAATGTTCTGCTCTATCCTGAAATATGTCAAGCAGCAACAGTTCTGAATTATGTAGTTCATTGCCGCAATGGCTAGGTACATCTGTCATTCATGTGCTCTCCATTGGCAAGGAGAGGATTTTACAGATCCCTGAGCATTTCTTTTAAAATGGACTTCAGTGAACATTTCTGCCAATTACAGCTTCAGGGTAATGATTCTTCAGATTTGTGCAGAAGGCTGGAGCAAGACAGGTAGCTTGATCTGTCAGAGGTAATTTTTATCCCTCAAAATATGAACCGTAAATATTTCTTCTTGAATTTATTTTCTTTTTTTTCTTTTTTTTTTTTTTTTTTGTAATTCAGAGTCAGAATCTGAAATCCACAACATTTGAACTGGAAACCCCAAAATTATGGTTCTGAATTGCCATAAGGCCTTGTGGGAATTGTGATAAGCTAAGTTTCATCTTGCTGGGCTTACTAGGCTTACTTTTGATGAAGGAAAAAAAGAAGATCCTAGGCATCTCACAGTGAGAGTGCATTCTGAGAAGCAAGTTTCAGATAGACTCAGCTTTGAGGAGGATGGAGCATCATCTGCCACAACTGTAAGGCATTTCCATAAGGAATTCCATTGGTACTTCAAAACTAAGACAAGACATGGATTTTTAATTCCAAATACCCTCAACAAATGGCAGCAGGGAGAACACTGACAATTCGAACATGTAGCGAAAGATTCCATAGAAGCCAGATATGCTACAGAAAACATGCTGAAAGCAGCTAGACATGGGGAAAGCAGCTAGAACTGCACTTGGCTTTGCAAGTGGTTTCTGCTTATGATACAAGCTTAAATCACAGCACTGAATACCCTGGGGAGGCTCACAGGCACGCTAAGCAAGTGCACTAGAACTGCTGCAGCTGGAGACTTACATTTCCTTCTCCTCACTGAGCCTTGATGCCTCCTCCTGAAGCACCTGCAGCTGTTGTTGAGCCAGGCTTAGTTCATGGGATGTTCTCTCCAGGTCTCTCAGCAGCTCCTGGTTAGTCAGCTTCAGCTTGGTGTTCTCTACTTTGGTTTCTTCTTTGCCACTGAGGAGTTGTGTACACTGATGCTCTAACTGGGGTGGAAGAAAAGACAACAGAAAGCATTAAAACTAACTCATGCATCTTGGTTTTGAGGTTTTCAATTTGGGTCTTAGAGGTTAGCTGAGTAAGGAGCTGTTTCTATCAAAGCCAAAAAATGAATAAAACACATATGGTGCTCTTCCACTGTTCTTTGTACAGACATAATTATGTTACACAAAAACAAAGCCATTCCACTCTATGACTGAATTTTATCCAGTTCAAAAACACACCAGTACAAACCATAAAAATGGTGCTACTGAGCAGATTAGCAGCATTAAGTTGATATTCACAACTGCTATTTTAGACCATTTTCCACAAAGATCGGGCCTACACAGAACAATTCAGAGTCCTACCTAAAAACTGTTAGATTTAAATCTGATAGCTGATAAACCTTTCCATCCCCAGTAATATGAACAAGCAGTAACCTTTTTGCCACCTCAGACAGATCTGCCAAGAAGTACGAATTAGAGCCTTTTAATCCAGTTTTATATTCACTCTCCAAAGTACATCAAAGGAAAGATACACCTCTCTGTGAAACAGGTAACAGCAGATGATAGTGGTTTCTGGTACATAAAGAAGTTCTATCTCCTTCTCCCTGACCAACTGAGCAAATTTAGACAACAGAGCAAAACTTCACATTAGGGAAGGCATTGATGACCTTAAAATATAAAAGCTTTATTTTTACTTCTGTTTTCTGTACTCATTTTAAGGGATGTAAAACATAGTAGGAGCATTATAATTATACCATTTCAATCTTCTGGATCTGAGATATAACATTGTTAGAACTCTCATTTTGCCCATCCGAACAAGCAGAGCTCACCCAACCAAAACCTGTCTTCACCTGGCTCTGCCAGTCTGTTCCTACCTCACAACACTGCTGTTGTTCCGGTCTTGGTTTTGAACAAGGCCCAGGTTAAGAACAAAAGCAGACAATACTTTCTATCCCGGATTGTGAGAAGTAAGGAACAAGCGTAGAGTGGGAGCACTTATCTCAGCAGCAGCAGCAGTACCAGCTTAATGTCTTTGCTGAACTGTAGCCTCAGCAGGCTCACATTTCACATGGAACACCGGCTGGGCATCATATTAGTGCTGAACAAGGTTGGTTTACATGGATAGATTACGCCAGTTCCTGACTACTGCTTCCGCTCCTCGACAGAATGAAGTTCTCCATTCTAAGTAAAAGACCAGATGCTTCGGGTACTGAAGACAAGACTTATCCGGAGGAGTGGCTTTGGGAGAAGCAAAAAGTGACCACTCAAGGATGAACTTCCAAAAATCTTAGGAGCAACAAACTACAGACAGAAATCCCACTTACAGAATAGTATGGCTGTCTGAAAACTTACACAGAAACTGTTCTGGAAAGGAAACTGCAATGGTAGCCAACATCAGCTCCCCGAATCATCTATACTGATGTTAGAAATACTTGCTATAAATCCTGGTGCTCGCTCTTGTCAGAAAAACTATAACATAACATCTAAAGCCCAGAACATAACGAGAGAAGAAAGGGCTGTTTCACAGCAATTCAGATCTCCCTTCTTCCACTGTACCCATACAATCCTTTGAGAAATGCCAAACACCACCTTTAAAGCATTCATTTAAACAACTCCCAATCCACAGAAATAACTCATTAGGTGAATGCTCAACTGGTAATAGAATGGCATGGATCCTATAGCTTCTAGCTGCTTCTTGGAGCTGAAAATTGGCTCCTATGCTCATCTGGTAGATGGAAACTGATGGGGAAAAGACTCATGGCCCATAGACGTGTTTAAGAAAATCTAAGTAGCAGAGAGAATTAACCCATTACCACAGGTCAAGCACAGCCACAGTAGCTGATGGTGCATATTCTCTTTTTTTGACGAAGGTGAGAGGAAAACCAAGTTTACGTTGAGTAAGGAACTGGGATTATCCAATGTAAATGAGCTGTTGTTGAGGACCACACACATTGAGCACTCTCCATGCAATCCCTTGTTCTTAGCTCAGCATGCTTTCTGTCATTTTTATCTCTTTTTTCTCCCTATTTATTTCAGTTGCACGTAAAAGATGAAATATTTATACAGTGCCATAAGGCAGTTATAAGCACTTGAGTACTACTGATCCATGTTCTTATGCATCTCATTCCCAATTCCAAGATCATGTTCTTCAGTGGCTGTCATCAGCACAGAACCCAGCATTTTCTGTGAGAAGTCCAGCAACTCCCCTGCATTTCACCTGGTCCACACCTACTTTCTTCCCCTCACAAAAGAGTCTGTGCCCTAGAGGTTATGCTGGGTATCCTCTGTCCCCAGTGCCTCCTCCTGAGACATTCCATCTCACGTCCCTTGAGGAACAATGGAAAACCTCATGTATTATCTAAGCCATACACAGCAAGCTGACAATTCAAGATCATGGCAGCCAGAAAAAGGGCCTAGACAAAGGAATCTTGGCCAGTCAACATGGAATTAGACCCACATTGCAGTCATGCCAGCGAGACAACCCTCATAAGGGAGAATCCCTCTGGCTGTGTCAGCACAACAACGCTGAGCTCATCTGGTTTAAAAGCTCCCTTTCACATTTTTGTTAATGATTTCCAACACGGTAATAATTACATTGTATTTTAAATTTTTTAAAACGTCTTATTAATGAAGTTTGGAAAAAAGCATTTGTGTGCCTCTCAAGAAGTCCTCTCATACAATCAAGCATAGAAGTTGTAATTAAATCAAGCTACCTTACTGTCTGCAAGAAGAGATTTAATTATTAAAGTATATTTCCATGCCAGAGGAGGAGGCGAAAGTGAAAGAGATCTCTGGATAAGGCAAATATTAGACACCACACATGGATATCTCAGTGAATGAAAAGTAATACCAGAAAATAAGTGGGGACAGCATTATAAAAACAGATTTGAGTAAAGACAAGAGTCACTTTCAGAGGTGATCATTAGAAATTAGAAAAATATATGTAGAAAACAGTGCCTCTAACTACACTGAGTAAAACACTCAAATAAATAGGCTAGGTTGCTACACCAGAAAAAAAACCCTATCAAATACTGCATATCAGATTAGCAATCGGCCAATCAGCTAGTTGAATGACAAAAGTTTCAATTGTCATCAATCATCCTGAATGAAATTATGTCACTCATCCCATCATTAGAAATAGTGAATTCCACTAGCCCAAAACAGCTTCCTTTCCATAAAACTAAAATGGGATAGTTTAATCTTTATGGTGTTTGAAGATCCTGTCTTTCAAAAGCGCCCTTGAGATTCATGTAAATTCATAATGGAGAGGGGAAATGACAAATGCTAGAAATTACAAATAAAATTTAAAAACCACAGTAATACTATTAATAATAAGCAATGTAGTAAATAGAAATGGAAAACACAAAATCAGATAAAAAAATAATACTAATAAAAATAGCACAGACATTGTTATATGTTCTCCAAGACAGGCAATAGTAGACAATGGCAATGTAGACAACAATTATAAGATAAGACTTCCTGGTATTGTTGCCTATATTGATTGATTATACCACGCATAAAATTGAGTGAAAGCCTTTGAATAGCTTCTGTGGGTTTATACCAAATTTAGAAAACACATTCTTGAAAAAAAACACACGAAAAAGGTTTTACAGGATTACTGGTTGATAACTAAGTTTTAAACAGAGCTTTAAAGCAAAAACAAACAAAGAAATATACTAAAATATAATCATTACAAAATTAGAAAAAGTAATTTCTTATACTTTTGCAGTTAGTTTCAGACTAAAAATGCCTGATCTGTGTGCCCCCACAGATATCTTCAGAGTATAGATTATTTCACTCTAGTGCTGCAATGTGGCAAAGAGCCTGCATAAAACCACATATATTCTGATTCACAGTGGTACTGAGCAAGGTAATTAACATCAGGCAGTTGATTTCAACTATGGAATGGACTTTTCATTCAGTCCTGTATCCTTATCAGCTAAACTTCACAGAATCACAGAGTACCAGGTTGGAAGGAGAACTCAAGGTCCATCTGTTCCAAACTTTCTTGGCAAAAACACAGTCTAGACAAGATGACCCAGCATCCTGTCCAGCTAAATCTTTAGTGTCCAATGTTGGGGAATCCACCACTTCCCCAGGAAGTTTATCGCAACAGCTGATGGTTCTCATTGTGAAAAATTTTCTTCTTTTTTCTACATATTCATATTCTACAGAGGGAATTGCATTTACAGCATTCCATTTCTGCCCTTTAAATTCCAGTGCTACCTCCTTTCCCTATTGCTAGTTTGTCCTACAATGACCTTGGAGCCACTTTACAGCAAGTTCTCTGCTCCCCCAAGCAGGCCACACATTTTAAGAAGAAAAACACATCAGGTTTTAATATGGGAACTTAACAAGCTATTACCAATGCAAGGGAAACATGCACTGCTATAAAACTGTTATCACAGAGATATATCAGGATCAGGTTGTTCAGGAGGGAGCATTTCAAGTTCATACAGCTGAATCATCCAAAACAAGTAAATGAGTGGCTGGTACAGGCTTTGAGCAAAGGTGTGCACTAGAAGAGCCAAATCATTGTTCTCTGCTCTTGGGCTGGCTGGATGTTAAGCCAGTTCCTAGAATATTGAAGGCACTGCATTTTCATAAAAATTACCCTAGTACCTGGGGGGAATATCCAAAGCATTATTTTATTTTCCATTTTACCACATAAAAGGAAAATTACTTTAGAAATAGAGGTGTCGTAGGTTACAATATAGATGTATTTAAGTATTCTATTACCACCAGCTGTGAGCCATTAGCTGTTATCACCTGCTAATGATCCACCCCTGATAACAGACAATGGACTGTTATCAGGGGTGGATCCTGAAGAAACCACCACATGACTCATGGACTTATCCTATTGTGAGATGCTCCACCCAGGAGGGAGGAGCCAAGCATTCCCACCTGGATATAACCTGCCCTTAGAACAGCCTTAGTCCTGTCTACTGGGTTACTGGAGGACAAGAGCTACCACTGGACCTTCAGCTGGAGACCAGACCTTCCATAGGATCATCACTTCAACTGAATGACTTCATTTTGGACTGCTACCACCACCCTAACAGGGTGTCAGGTTGTATCTGACTTTGTCAGTGCTTTTCCTTATATTATTTCCCTTATTTCTATTTTTTTTTCTATTAAATTTAATCCTGACTTGTGATCTCCCACCGGTGTTTTCAAACCAATATAAGAGGTTAACCTTTTTCCTAAGCACATAACACAAAAACAACAGAGGGTCACAATTTGGCAAAGCAACATCACACCAACTTGCAGTTTTGGGACCTAAAATAGTACCTAAAGAAAATCATGTGAACAAATAAGCGCTATCTATTTTTTAACTCTGAAGAGTATCAGTTAGTACCCTTTTCTGTTTCTGAACCAGCTGTTCCAGTTCTTGTTCTTTTGACAGCAGCTTGCACTCCAGCTCTTGACTGTAGGACTGAAACCTCTCTGTGTCCTGCAAAATTCAGAGAGGAAATGGATTAACAGAACAGCACAATTGCATCAGCAGTGGGAGAAATAATGGATCAGGGATGAAGCTTTCCACGGTGAATATAACAAGACATGGGTAGTATTCAGTTTAGGGATGGTATCACCCATGAATCTGTAAACTGCTGTAGTCCAGCGGCTTCAATGACTGTAGTTTCTACAGAATGTGCTGATTAGACGTGAGTAGGTATCGAGTCTAGAAAGTGGAGGCAGACATCTCAGGCAGGAGGCTGAGGAGCTTAGCCAACCTAAATCAATGCAGCCAGAAGGTATCCTCTCATTTCCAGCCACAGGAACTCAGGTTGGTGTGAAAGAAACAACAACTGCCATGCTTAAAATCCATCACTAACAACAATTTTTCACAGATGTTCCACTGGTATAAGCAAGTGACTAGGGCTTCAAGCTCTGCCTTTCACTCAGCAATTGTATTAACCTGTCCACTTTGTAAGCATCCTGCAATCACTGGGAACCCCCAGTCATATTTGGAATTACTCCTTCTAACACTCCTCAGCTGAGAAAAATTGTCAGACCTCTCCTGAGTAAACTCAGGTTCCAGCAGTTTGTATCAGCTGAGAATCTGTCCTGTTCCTCCAAAAACAGGCTTCTACTCTCTAAGGTCCCCAGGAAAAGGCCTCTAAACAAAAATAAAAATTCCCTCAAGACAGCAGTGGTTCTTACATGTGTTTTCCCTTAAGCAGTACATGTAAGGGGGTAATCAAATGCATGATAACTGGCTCTTTCTGGGGAAGAATATATATCCAAATGAAAAAACAGACTAACTGCCCCTTTTGTGTAACATTCAGTCAGCAGGGTATTAAGTATTGTAAATAGCTACAATTTGTACTTATTTGCATCTTACCAATTTCTTTAAATGTATTCTTCAAGAGCTGCTCTTCATTCAAGCCACAGTAATTTCCCCTTTTATATGTCATCAATGCATCTCTCCAGGCTGTAAAGTCTTTGTAAGACTTTGCATTAGAGAAAGAATTTAACAGTCAGAACTCCCCAGACCTCAAATTAGTCATGCAAAGAAACAATACTTCTTGAGTGTCTGGCAGCCCTCAGTGTGGCTGCTGACTAAACTGTAAATAGATTGAGTGGGAAGCTTTCATGAAAAAGCCTGAAAGAAATGGCTTAACCTCAAATATACAACTAATTAGGAGATCCAACAATCATTGCTTTTGGAAAAGTCTTTGTTGTTTGGGGGTTTTCAGTACCACTTCAGCTGTGGGCTATTAAGAGCACATAAACTATTTTTTCCACAAAACTGCTGTCAGGCAAAGTTGAAAATACTTTTTATCCTTCAGCTGATATACAAACTTTATTTAAAGGCTTCATTTCATCCACCGCTAAAAAGTGCTCTCAGCTTGGAATGGAAAAACTTGAAAATTTGAGTCACCCTGTAAGGCAAGTGAAAAGAATGACTCCTTAGAGAGCTGATAAAGGCACCTTTTTTTTGGTTGGCAGGAAACAAAAAATACTTGATATATTTGCATCACAAAAGGAAGCTTTAGAGATATTTAGATATATTGTCTAGATTTATTTATATATATTTGATTGAGAGTGGAGACAATAACCGCTATTTTGGCAACTATTTCTATCACGTACTGCTGAAACTCTGTATTTGTGTCATTTATATGTCTGATGCCAAGACAACAAAAAGGGATGAGCCAGTAAGTCATGACTGACTGTCCCAGGCCACCCAGAGCAGCTGTGGAATCTCCAAAATTTTAATACTCAAAACTTAATTGGCCAAATTCCTGAGAACCCTGATCTAGTTAGGAAGTAAGGCAATCCACCTACATGGTTCTAAAATGCCTCTTTCCTAGAGCATGCTGGAAGTTCTTGTTAGTTTCCTTGTTTTACAAGAAAAAGCATGACAGAAAAATCCCAAGAAAAGATTATGAACACAGTAGAGGAGATTTAAAGAAGACTTCCCAAGGAAATGGAATTTGTTTTCAGGTGTTCTGGAAGCCCCATGGCAGTGACAAAAGAATCTGACCTGTGTTTATTTTGCAAATAACCTGTGGTTGTTTTGCAAATTACCATCACTTGATTCATCTCTTGTTATCCCCTCCCAAAATGCAGAGACTGTAGAAGTCAGCAGGATTGGTGCTGCTCTGAACAACCTCACAGAGTGTTCTTCCTAATTGTGACCAGAAGCTGGACCTACGGTAGCACCAATAATGCAATGTTTGTAGTAAACTGACTTTCAAAAGAATGCCAGTGGCTGCTGCTGTATGCCAGCCACTGAGCACAGGACATCAGTGCTCCTGCATCCAGCTTCATTCACTTAGTTTGAAGCTTCAGAAACTAAAAGTTTGAAGCTGCAGTAGAAAAGTAGCTGTGAGGTGAAAGATATTTTTTCTTCCTCTGTTGTGAAACACATTTTGTGGGCTTTAATTTCACACCTAGAATGAGTTTAAAACCACTGAAAGGGGGAGCAGAATCCATGGCCACCATAACAAAGAGACACTCACTTTCAAGAGAAACTGCTCTTTCTCCTTTTTGATTTGCTGTTCCATTTCCTCATATAGGTGTTGAATTTCTTCATCATAAGCAGCAATTTTCCTAATAAGAGATAAAAAAACACTGAGTGGGTCTTTGTAGCATTACTTCAAGTCACATTACCAGCTCACATTACCAGCTAAGCTCCACATCTCTGCCGTAACACAAGACTCCAAAGTATGTTCTGCTGTCAAGGAAATAGAAAGTTTTGTGCAGCAAAGCTCACAGATTAATTTTTTTTTTCTCATGAAAGTAAAGCTTCAACAACTCAAAAGCTAATATAAAGCTGATGTTTCCATATAAAGCAGCTGTTCATTATGCAATTTTAATGAGTACTAGATCTTAGGTATAAGGAAGAGAGTTTCCTAATGACAATATCAAGATATCAGAGCCTAAATTTGACAGTTAAAAATATTTTCACAGCAACTTTCTTCTTTTTACTCTTCGACTGCACTGTTCCCCATTCAAGGGTACTGAATGAGGTACTTCTATCTAAGACACATTAGCTAGAATGGAATTCTTGAAAGACCTTCTTGAAAGCAGCCTTACTGCCTCTCTAACAGCTTTGCTGAAACAAATTTAAAAAGCCTAGACAAGGAAGAGAAATAAATACGCTGTGCACAAGTGTATGTGACTGTAGGGAAAAAAAAAAAGAACCTACAAAGTTCACTTTTTTCCAGTAGAATAATGCAATTAATATCGCTGCAGTTTGATACATGAAGAGCAAATGCTTTAGCTTGGGCAGAAAAAGTTTAACTGTTGACAGGGAACAAGAGATATACTTTGTTCTGCTACTACTCTATTCTATTCTCATTAATGCAGAAACTGAAGTGCAAAAATCTCTTTGTATCAAACCCAGGGGACATCCTAGAAAAAATTTTAATAGAGATTGTTAGGACCTTTCTGTGATAGTACTGTATATTTCCCCATATTCTTCCTGCCATAGCTGTTCTTTGAGCAATCTGCATAATGCATCTCTTCAAATAAACTACAGAGTCTTCAAGGGCATCCACATCAGCAAGAGCAATACAGTAGAAAAAAAACCCCAAAATTTATATCTTATCTAATTTTTTTTAAACAGAAAACTCAACATATTCTATACTTTTGCCTTATTGAAGGCCTAGCTCTCTTCTCAGTAAAAGCAAGGCAATATCTACATACCTAAACCTAGGCAGAGGCAGGAATCTGGCATTGGGCTGAGGCGAGTGCAAGACAGGTAGGGGGACTAAGGTTGAGGCAGTTACGCGCACCCCTTCGCATGCTTTCTCATTCTCATTGTCCTGGCAGCTCTGAGCTTTGTGGTTTTCCAAACCCTAACCCTAGACATAACCCTAACCCTAATCCTGACCCTAGGCAGAGCCGGGAATCTGGCATTGGGCTGAGGGGAGTGTAAGACAGAGAGGGGGACTAAGGTTGAGGCAGTTTCGCGTTCCCCCTGGCATGCCTTTCTCATTGTCATTGTCTTTGGAGCTCTGAGCTTTGTGGTTTTCTGAACCCTAACCCTAGGTGTAACCCTAACCCTAATCCTAACCCTAGGAAGAACCGGGAATCTGGCATTGGGCTAAGGCGAGTGCCGAACAGGAAGAAAAGGAGGGAGCAAGCTTGCAGCGGTGTTACGTTCCCTTTGGCATGCCTTTCGCATTGTCTTTGTCTTTGGAGGTCTGAGCTTTGTGGTTTTCTGAACCCTAACCCTAGGCGTAACCCTAACCCTAATCCTAACCCTAGGAAGAACCGGGAATCTGGCATTGGGCTAAGGCGAGTGCCGAACAGGAAGAAGAGGAGGGAGCAAGCTTGGGGCAGTGTCGCGCTCAGCTTGGCATGCATTTTGCTGAACTGCTGTGGCTTAGATGAGAGCTCCTGTCCCCTTCATATGGAAATGTCCTCCCATGGTGCAGCTGAGCTTTAAGAACTTAGAGATCTCCGAGCAATCCCATGTCAAAAAACGTGTGGTTGTGGCGTGGTTTAATGGGGAACACGGCTGATGGTTGGACTGGATGATCTCAGAGGTCTTTTCCAGCCTTCACAATTCCATGATTGTGTGACTCGGTGCTGGGCTGTGTGCGTCCATATCTATTCGTGTTTACAGGTAATCTGTTTGGGCAGGTGTTGGGCAAAAGCAGGGCTGGGAGATCTTTGATCAAAGAGAGAGCTGCACTCTGGAAGGATTTATGTTCCAAGATCCTTGTGCTGACATGAAAACTCTCCAGAAGTCTCCTGGGCTCTTAGAGCACGTCCTTAAACCTCTCCTTCTGGAGAAACAGCAGCTGAACACGCACTGGAAAATGTTAATTGGGCTCTGCACCATCATGATTTGAGTTAGGGAGATGTTGATGCCCCAACCCAAGGGAATCCCATTATTGGGCTACACAGTTCAATCAGGACAACGGGCACCTCTTTTCCTGGGAAATCTGGCTGGATCATTGGAACAGGCAGTTCAACCAGCAGATTATGAAGCTCAGTCCCCAGGGTCTGTGGAAAAGCTGCTCCTGCTCAGTTGTATGCAACGTGATTGTGAAAGTATCGAAATGTTTATTGGGCCAGAAAAGTCTGGACTTGGAAATGGAATGGCTTCTGTCTTAAATGGGATCTCATAACATGAGGATCAATAAAAGGCTTATGCCGAGCGAATCCTAAGGGTGACTGTGTATCTCTGAGCTGTTTTCATCCTGCTTTATGTTCTCAAGTTGGTGCAGCTACAAAAAAACCCCACCAAAACCTCTAATTTAAGTAAATTCCACTTCACCTCGGCATGATAAATGAAACTCTTGGAACCCAGAACTTGATCGAAACCTGATCCAGAACCCGACCTGGAACCCGTAACCTGATGTGGAACGTGATCCGGAACCACCGGCCTGGTCTAGAACTTGATCCAGAACCCAGAGCTCGATCTAGAACTTGATCTGGAACCTGGAACTTGATCTGGAACGTGATCCAGAACCCCTATTTGGAACCGGGAGCTTGATCTAGAACCCGGTCTGGAACCCGATCTGGCCCGCATCCGATCCGTGACCGTCCTGTGTCCGGGACCGGGGTTTTGTCAGGCAGGACGATTTTGGGGCTGCTGGGAACCTTGTTCCCGGGGGCTGGTATGAGGAGAGCGGTTGAGATTAGAGTGAGGGTGGGTTTGTGTGTAAGCTGAAGGACGTCTGTGTGGTGGATGAGTGCTGTGTTCTCCGTGTGTTCTGGATAATCTGTCCTGCCACATATTCAGCTGGGACAAAAATCCCCAATGACCCAACACAAAAGAAAACCACCCCCTTTTTTTGTCTTTTGGAGTAAGAACTGCAATCCTGGTTGTCCTTGTCTGTGGCAGTCCTGGGAGGGAATCAGGTGAAGAGGAGCAATCACTGCACAGGGCTTATAAATTCTGAGTTGGCCTTTCCTCTCTCAGGAACAAAAATGTACTTACAAAAGCAGTAAGTGCGTCAACTAAAGTCTCAAATAATAAGGTTGGACTCCGTGATCCTGGAGGTCTTTTCCAACCTTAATCAGAGAATCACAGTCTATTGTCACTGTCTTTGGATCTCCGAGCTTTTTTGTGCTTTTCTGAACCCTAACCCTAGGTGTAACCCTAACCCTAATCATACAGCCAGGTTGAGCCAGAAATCCGGCAATCGCCTGAGGCGAGTGCCGAACAGCAAGAAGTGGAGGGAGGTTAGGGAAGTGTCGCGCTCAGCTTGGCATGCCTTTTGCATTGTCATTGTCTTTGGAGCTCTGAGCTTTGTGGATTTCTGAACCCTAACCCTAGGCGTAACCCTGACCCTAATCAGAACACCAGGCTGAGCCGGAAATCCGGCATTCGGCTGAGGCGAGTGCCGAACACAAAGAAGAGGAGGGAACAAGCTTGGGGTATTTATGTGCTCAGCTTGGCATGCATTTCACATTGTCATTGTCTTTGGAGCTCTGAGCTTTGTGGTTTTCTGAACCCTAACCCTAGGCGTAACCCTAACCCTAATCCTAACCCTAGGAAGAACCGGGAATCTGGCATTGGGCTGAGGCGAGTGCCGAACAGGAAGAAAAGGAGGGAGCAAGCTTGGGGCAGTATCGCGCTCAGCTTGGCATGCGTTTCGCATTGTCATTGTCTTTGGAACTCTGAGCTTTGTGGTTTTCTGAACCCTAACCGTAGGCCTAACCCTTAGCCTAACCCCAGTCCTAACCCCAGGCTGAGCCAGAAATCCCTACCTAATCTAAGAAGCATCAGTAAAACCAGAAGCAAGTGTATCTTTCCCCCTTTCGACAGCAGAATTCTTTCTACTGCTAGCTTTCTTTTTCAGTCACAGATAAAAAAATGTGAAACATTTTCTCAGGATCTTCAGAATCAACAAATAACTGTCAAGGTACAAGAATTTCAGGAAAACTATGGCTGTCACTTAGACTTTTGTAAACTCTGACTAGGTGAGAAAACCAGGCCCCAAAACGGCCTCTGCCATGTGACTGCAACACTTCAAATAGAGAGCCTCAGAAAATCCAGAAGCCCTTTTTTGCCTTGATCCCCTTATACTGTAAAGGTGGTTCATGTTCTGATCTCAAATTTTCTTTTCTTGAAACTAAGAAAATTCTTCATAAGGAATTACCATTCATCAATAGAATCAAACCACACAAATTCACAGAGAAATAACAACTACTTGGAAAGGCATGGCAGAGATGCTAAGATCATACTCCTGCTGTATTCATGCAGTATAATATCACTTTGACCAGCACTAGACTGATTGCTGATAAGCCCTGGAACTCTGCAGAGGCAGAACACATTGCACAGCAGTCAGTGTTTACATGGGAATCATAAAGATTTTTTTGGCTTCTGTGTGACAGGGAGAATATCTTTAGTTCTGTGTTTTAGCCTGCTGTTTTAGGTATTTCTTTCCTCTTATGTGTTTGGGAGCAAAGGATATGGTACCACCATGAAGACTACACCCAGGAGGTACTGCTGGATGTAGGAATCTTTTTAGTTGGTCTGGCACATAAGCACATGCCTTTTCTGCAGGCTGAGTACTCTCCAAGCATTTCATTCATGGATTTCCATTCTTATCTCATGGTCAAATTAAACAGAAGGGGAAAATAATATCCCCTTGTAACCAAAAGTGGAACAATTTTCAGTAAAATAACTAACAAGCAGCAGAAAAAAGAATCCAATACATTAGCTGGCAAATATTCCCCACATATATTCAGGAGGAAAAAACTGAATTCATAAGGATATATCATTGTTACATGAAAAAGGCAACATGTTTTGACTAAAAGTTCTATTCCCTTGGATTATCCCTTCAAGTTTTACTTAACACATAATTTTATAATTTCAGCAATATTTGATAACGTAATCTCTCTTTTCAGTAATGCTGCGGAATAAACAGATAGAGAAGAACGCAGATGAAATGTAGTGTGAGCTCACTAAATTCAGATGATAAGTTCAGGATCAACAGACTCACAAGGGTTTAATTTCTGCCCATTCACGTAGTTGCAATGTGAATTGTTTTGATTTCACAACTGCTGTTCATGGAGTTTGTCATAATGGTTCTTTCTCCTTAAAAAAATATAGTGATTTGTGCACAGTGCAAACTAATCTCCTGAGATGCTGATTCTCCTCTTCTTCCACGAAGATGGATTCTGACACTATCTCATGGTAAGCCCAATGAGAAGTCAGTTCATCCTTCCCTTCCCCTTTACACCCTTTTGTTTATCTTGCCTGTTTAGAACTCTGTTGTTTGAAACACAGACTACATTTTTATTATGTTTGTCCTTCAAATGCAAAGCACAGCAGCAGACAGAGCTAATGGCAGTTGAAGATTTTATCTGCTATTAGAAGAAAAAGGTCTTTCTCATCTCTTTTAGGCTTTCTTCCTATCAGTCTTATTAAAAGCCCCTTGGTTCTACTACCAGGGATTTGAAGAACAACAAGATCTGTCATATCCCACTCCAGCCTTTGCCTCCTCATTCAAGAGATATGACCTTCTAAAAATAGCTCTCAGAATAGCTGTTCTATTCCTTTAACCACTGAGTTGCCATTCTCTGCACTTTACCTCATCCCACTACATTCTCCCTGTGTTGCAGAGACCCGAACTTCCCACAGTGCACTCAGGACATGGGCGCACTAAGATTCCATGTGGTGCCAAAAACGTGCTTTGCCACGTGCTCAGTACCTTCCCTGGTAATGCCCAGCATTTTACTGGGCTCTTCTGGCTGATTTCAGGAAGCTCTCTGGAATGCCCCCATGGGCCTTCTCTGGAATTGTAATTGCCCATCACATCTGCATGATTTTATTTTCTTTTCCTAATGTTCATCTCTGCTTTTCTTGCACACTCAATACATCACCCTGCTGTTTTAAGAAACACTACTGCTAATTTTAAGAAGACGTCTAATTTTAAATTAGCCCTTAAAATGAAACACAAATACCAAAAATCAAGGAGAACTAACTTACCCTGGCAAATAAATATTGTACCCACAAAATTGCAGTGTGTTTAGATTTAAAATCACAACTTTTTTCTCTCTAGATAGTTACATCATTAACCTGCACAGTCCCTCGTGTGTGCTGTATTTGCATGTTTGTGTATTGAGAATATACGTTCAGCCTCACTACTGCCTGGACCTACAAACAGGAACAACAGCAGCCTGCTGGATCTATTGAACCAGGACAGGAGGAAACTCCTGGATGTCTTAGACCACGAGACTCAGGTTCATGGATGAAAATATGCATGTGTGAAAGGTCCAGAAGAGAAGACAGAAAACAGGTAGAGAAGAACATCAGGGGTTAAGAGCATAGATTTTTATGGCATAAAGATCCCAGCACACGCGCATGAAGCTTCTCAGGGCATCCAGGATAGAAGAAAAAGGAACAATTTAAGACAAAAGCACAGCCTACACCCAGGAAAGGAGACAAAAGGCTGAGAGTAGACTGCCTTATTGCCTAATGACTCACAGAGGTGAGTCAGGAAGGAAAGATGAAAAATCAAACTCATATTCTATTTCCAAAGAGTACTATTGTCACCAATCAAGAACAACCCAGGAGACATTATAAGACCTCAAAACCCAGCATTCCTTATCTTCTGTGATCCCACAGTAAATCCTGGCCAGTCTATGCAGCTACATGCATCTTAGTGCTAATAAGTATGTGGGTATTACAAAAAAGTAAACTTCTCCCATATATGGTGCTGTTGAGCTTTGCTGTTATTCATACATAGTTTAAAAGAAAACAGGTTATTCATCCCCACTGTTACCAAAGACAACATTACTACTCTGATTCCTTCCTGCAATCAACTACAAACAAAACGACAACCTACGTGCTGAAATCAGTGGTGTTATCAGGAGCAACAAAAAGAAGAAATTAGCTTAAACATGCTTTTACTACAAAGGCATAAAAATCCAATGCGTTTTCAAGGCAGAGATTTCACATCAGCCAGAAAAGATAATGCTAATGTACTCTATGTGCACCTCTACATTGGTCACAGTTATTAAACAAACACATTCATGCATTCAGTTCCCAAAAAAACACTCATAAAAAACCCCCCAAAAAACCACAGAACAAACCTCTCATCACACATAGTAGTTAATAATCTCTAGTCTAAAACAGACAGCAAAACTCTCTGTATGCTCTTTCCAGCTGTCTGAAGGCTAAAACCACACACAGAGACTTAGATGAAAATGCTACTACAAATATAAACCAATTGTCTTTAATGACCATATATTTTTAGGTTTTTTCCTTCTCAATAAGCCTTGTTACGTTCTCAGAATAGTCACGAGAGTGCTGAACAAATGAAGTAAATGTTCAACAACATATTTGCCTTTACAACTCAGTCTGTAAGAATCTGAAATTCAGAAGTGACGCTTTAAAATAAAAATACAGTGGAACTTCCAACTACGCCCATAATTTTGCAATAATTTTGTTTAGATTTAGCATCACAACTTTTTTCCCTCTAGATAGCTACATATAAAAGAATATCTATCAATTTTTAGTCCTTATATATATTTTTGTATATGCATTTTATGCATTTGTTTATATTTTTATATTTTATATGTTTTATATATAAAACATACACGTTATTTCATATTTCATAGGTTTGCTTTATATATATATATATATATTCGTTAGCTTACACTTTCACTAGTATCAGTGCTTTGTGCTGCTCTGACATCTTAAACCTCTTATGTCTCTGGCCAGTTAATCCAGGTTTATAGCTTTCTGCACGCAATGCTTGCAAAGCACACTGACAATTTATCAGATTTACTGTTAAATGCGACTTTCCTCTGGAATCAAACTGATTAACTAACTAGATTGGAATCACTCAATATTGTCTTAAAACTTCAATGCAATAACAGACATCTGCAAAAGAATTTCAGTCAATAAAATCTTAACTGGAAGAGAACAGCTAATTTCATTCAGTTCTGCCATATGAGTAGTTTTACCAGTACTCTTAATGCCTGATAAAATTTTACATTATGGGAAGTCTTGTCCTCAGTTCTCCACTGAAACACTTTGTTGATTTCAAAAGTCCAAATTGTAGGTAAAATACTTGCCAAACTAAACAAGAAGTCTAACAAAAAGAAATACCAACTTTTTTAGTGCACATTCCAACTCATTCTTCTCATTATCTGCTTCTTGGAGCTGGGAAAAAATTCTGACCAGGAACTCTTCAAATTTGGAAAGTAAATGAGGTTCTTCTTTTCTTAGCTGCAACCAAAGTTGCTTCACATCACTCTCACTGAAAGAAGAGATCATAAAGGATTCATTAAGAGAGAACATTTCCCAGGCTGCAGTAAATGTTCTTAGCACCCTTAGTAGATGGAGGCTTCAGGGCATCACTAGTCAGAACACAAAACTTATTAAAAACAACTTAAACTGTGCCAGATTTGAAAAGGAGGAGGGGCAGGAAATGATGGAGATTGAATTTATTAAAAAAAAATGCATTGTAACATCTGGTCATTCCTGACTGCAGAGTAGCACAGGAACTGCCTGTTTAGTGGGTGCCTTGCCCAACACTTCACCTAAACAGGAATGGGTGAGAAAGACAGATGAGATACAACGTGCCCCGCCATCACTTCTATTAGAAGCAAAGAAGTTCCCACAAATCTAGAGGGGAGGGGCAGTGGGAAAGCTAATGAAAATGCCTTCCTCACAAGAAATGAATGAGATTCAGATTCCTAAGTTACTAAGCTATGTTAACAAAGTGTGTTTGTACTGCATTCTTTCATTTTCAACACATTTTTGTTCCATGGTGAGTCTGCTACAAAAATCAGAACAAAACGTCTTGAAATTTTGACCTAAAGATTTACCAAAATAATGTTGTGTTTCCAAATCTATTCAGCAGACATTGGAAAAGAGATGCTCTATTGTGAATGATAACGGGTTTCTAATACTTAGCCAGAATTCTCCTGAGCCACTTTGTTTCTTCCTGACTCACTCTCTTCCATGTGCATTGCAAGCCTGAACCTAGCCAGCAAAGAGCGCTGTATTTAAAGGACAAAATGAGGATAAGGACAGAAGAAGTGGGTGATAAATATCTCTTCATAATGAAAGCCTTTCAGGATGACTGACAATGAACTGCTTCCTGGAACAGGCAGTCTGGGGAAGAGAAGGACTCATGAGCACTGTTATTCCACAGTAAGAATCGCTGATGTATTTCTTAAATATTTGTACCACCTGTCCAGATTCTCTCCCATTTTTGCCCAATGCTTTTTTTTTTGGTCTACAATATTCGTTGTGATTGACCAATGAATGCTAGGCCAACACACAAGAAGCTATTTGAGCTGGTTTTATGTTCCATGTTTCAGAATGAGCCATCCTGGCCTTGGAATACATAGTGTTACCAGAGCAATCACAACATGCAATTATGCATGAAGGGGAGAAAAAGCAGAAAAAGTGGAGAAAACCTCCCTGCTTATGGTGCACTTTTAACACAGCCCTTGCCACAAATAGCAGTCATCATGCATTGATTGAAAATCAGTGGCGTCCAGGGATTACATGCTTGTAATTATCTATGTTGAAATCCCATGGCACATTAAGTGCTGGAGCTTTCACATGGCAGAAAAACATGTTTCATGTGCCTGGAGCACAACAGTTTTGCTCTTAAAAATTTTGGTTGAGTAGTATTTTATCCTGTCAACAAGAAAATTAGTTTTTTTAAGAATCTCTGTGGTTTTGAGCAGCTTTCCTTCTCGCCATTCATCTTGGATTGCATTAAAATCAAACCCAGAGGTGAATCATAAAAGGTCATACGACTGATTACTATTGCTGTGAGGACTCACTCATCCAAAACCTTTTTAGCTCCAAGCCGATCCATCAGATTTGAGAACTGGAATTCTTCATCCTCGTCACCACTCATGGTCTCCTCGCATCTAACTGGGCCGGCTGTTTCACCTTCTGATGGTTGCACCATGTCATTTTTCAAAGCAATCTGCTCCAAAAGAAATTGGCCTAAGAATTAGAAATTGCACACATTAGCATATTGAGAACTTGCTATAAAAAGCAATGTCATACTAAACATACTAAAGCTCAAATGTTACAGTAAATAAATGACAAAAGGATGAGACATGGCAAGAGGATCCCTGAGTTCTATGGCTGACTTTGTGCCCAGTTTAATGTCTAACCTTCAGTAAATCGTCCATCTTAAAATTCACAAGCATAATAAAAAAATTCATATCTCCATGCAAAAAAATAAAAGGACATAAATTGCAGTTAAAACTCTTCATAAATGTTGTGGTTTTCTTTCTTGATAGGTTTAAATAGATGTTAGGAATCTAAAATAACCATAGCACCGGTACTGATAAAATGTACATTAAATAAAATTTAACATTCTTTTTAGCGTATGACCGAAGACACACATTCAGTTCCTATATAAATTTCATACAGAAAGCTATATTTTATTAAAAGCAGTTGTATGGTGAGGATACAGAAGTGAAATTGCCACAGCGAAATTGTGGGGGGGGTGGAATATTGTGATTTCATGCAGAGGATTTTTTGTTATATTCTAAATTCCAGCACAGAAATTACTATAGACCCAAGGAAAGAGAAATACTGGTATGGTTTTATATTTTTATTAACTCCATCTTGCATTCTTTCTCATAGCACCCAGCAGAGCATGTTGGCAACAGAACAGAGTATGTTGCAAAGAGAGATTACAGTAAATTTCAGACTTGCCACCATTTAGAAATATGAACAGGACTCTCCCACAGTAATTGGTGCAGTACGATCTTTATCCAGACACTACTCTGCCTTCTGCATTCTCTAGCTTTCTAAGGCAGCTTTTACCAACTACAGCTTCTGCTTCTAACAGGAATGCCAACATCATCACCCAGCCAAATGTAGGACTACCTGGTCTGGAAAACACCTGCCAGTGCTGTGTAGCAGGTTAAAATGTAGCACACTTTACACTGCCTATCCTCATCTTTTACATGTCCCTCGTGTGCCTATGTGGGTGTCTTTGGGGTACGTGTTTAACTTTACTACCAGTTGAACACGCAAACAGGAAAGCAGCGGCCATATCCACCTTTGGGCTGAGCTCCAGCAGCTGAGCAGGAGGAATCCCCAGGATCTGGAGCTGTTTGAGATGGCAGCCACTTACAATCTCCCTTAATAAAGAGTTTTGGTTATGCAGGGACTGCTTACGAAAGTAATCTTAACTTTAACTTATGAAAAGCAAAGCAGCAATACATTATTTCATTTTTAAATAGTGTCACTTTTCAGATTAGAGTATACTCTATGAAGATACTTGATCTACCTCTACAATGGGTGAGGTGGGACTTGAGAGAATTAGGGTTTCAAATGACTGATGATTTGCAAACAAAAATGAAGGTCCTGTTTGCTGGACCTATACATAGTAATTAAATTGAGATTTACTGTTACAGTTCGTGCATAGATGAGATTCAGTTTTCCAGGGAAAATGCTTAAACTTTAGTCAGCAGAGCTAAAATTAAGCACAAAATTGATTCTGTGTAAACAACCAAGGACAGTCTAACTGACACTGTCATCTTATCTGGAATGTCACAGCTGGGGAGAAACCACCCTGTGACAAACACAGAGAACATGACAGTAAGAGTGCTGTTGCAAAACAGGCACTTACAAAGAATTTATCAGATCACATCTTACAGTAATAATTGCCTCATCCTATTTTGTTTTGAAATAAATTAACATCGCTTGAGGAATTAATTCATTGTAGAAAGCATTCCCACAGCTCTAAGGACTGTGGTGTTAACACATTCCTAGCATTGTCTCACATTAGTCTTAGAGATAATTTTAATTATCTTTCACGTCTTATTGCCTGATATGAAATAACACACAAAACTTTCCCCCACAGCCCCACCAAGGGAAACCTCCAATCAATTGTACATAGATTTACTCAACAGCTTAAAACAGGTGTCATTCAGATGATTACATCATTTTTCTCCTATTGTGTCACAGCTTGCCATTTTACACAGGAGAGAAAGAACCCTGGAGTCCTTTTCTACTTATTGACATAATTTGACCACTTCTTCCTCTGCTACATGTGTTTATTGTATTTACGGGATAGTCTGGTTCCCTGTGTGCATTATTAAGTGTACTGTTAAGACAAAATTCTTCTTTATTGATGTGGAGAGTACAGAAAATGGATAATGCTCAAAAGAGGAGACATGCTTTCCAAAACTCACTGAATCCTGTGATGAACTCCTTTGGGGTAAGAGAGCCATTGCCATCAGCATCCAACGTAACAAAAACTTTTTCAAGTTCTTCCAGGCTAAGAGGTAACTCAGGATGCAGTCTCTGTAATGACAAAACATGCAGCAGCTTTATCCATTACTACATGATAAGAGGAAGACTGGGTTCTACAAAACATCCATAATACAGAAGGATAGGTCCTTTGCTTCCCTGAGTGAAAATCCAATTACAGAGCAAAACAACATAAACTGAGTGACATTTGCTTTAATGACTTCTTTATTTGCCTTTATGAATCCATTCTGATGAAGCAACGAGAACAACTGCCTTGTGCCACAAATTCCAACCCCACAGGGAAGAGGAAGAACTTGAGCTGGAGTCTCAGCATCCTGGTGAAATGGCTTGATTATCTTGGTGAAATGCCTTGATTATCAGGCTACTGGATGAACTTGGCAGCAGAATGGCACAACTAGTTCCTTCCACATCATAAAGTCAAGCAAGAGACATCTCTAGACGACTACATTATAGAGGATATACTGTCGTAATTAATGCTGATTCAAAAAATGTACAAAAATAAATGAGTAAATAAAACAAAGTTAAGAAAGCTGCATGCTCTAAGGACCAAACCTGTTGCTCCCACAATGAGTTAAATGGAGTTCATGACTGTCTACTTCTGAAATGCAGCATGCTCACACCAAGAAAGACGTAGCTGCATGAAACCAGCTCCACAAAAATCACATATTTTTTCCTGATAATTTAAAGGAAAGCATAAAAGAAAAGAATTCTGTAAAACTGATCCTAATGGTTTTACTCTAATTCTTTTAACAGTGTAGACAGATTCCCAGAAACAGGAGGAAACTCGAGTGGCAAACAACCCCAATAACCAGCATTTCCATTGGGAGACAGCACTAGGAAGACTAAAACCTTTCCTCAGCTGGAGAAGCAGTATCAATGCACACTGGTTCAGTCTTCTGCCTTATTAGTTAATATTTAATAACCCCCGAACTGCTGTTGTATATACAACATATTAAAACTGCAAGCAAGTAGGTTGAAAAAGTTCATTAGATTAAAAGCGTTAATCTGTTCCACTGGTGGAGGAGGGATTTAGGGCCAAAAAAAGTTTCTTCTGCAATCCAAAACAGCAGAAACCACTATTCAATATGCTAAGCCATATAGGCAAGGTAAGAATTGGCTGAGTGCATTAACCAGGAGTTCCCTGGTTGCCACGAATGGTTTAGGGTATGCTTTAAGAACTGCATGAGTTAAATGACAGAGCGGTAAAAGGCATTCCAAGGTGGTCCTGAGAAGGGAAAGCAACAGAGCTCCTAAAGCACAGAACTATCTGGAATAGTCACAAAGGGATTTCTGAGCAGGATTAGTTGTGTAGCGCTGCCTGCTTCCAAAAAACCCAGGAAAACTTGATGTATACGCAGTTTAAAGAACGTACTTCATCAGTGACACACCTGTCTTCAGTTTCTTACTTAAACACTCCCATCTTCCCAAAGTCTGGATGCTAATCTCTAAGATCTAAAGGGAAACTTTTTAAAATCAGCTTCTCCTGTAAAATTCTTACAGCCACCACTGCACTGATGAGGGAGAAGGCGCTTTAAACCAATTACTCATTTTACATTGAGAAAAACAGAAACTGTACTCCTACCACCAGATCTTTGGGACGTGCTGAAGGAGCACTCATCTGACCATGCCATCAACACAGACCCACCTGCTATTCCAGTGCAACGGCCTGAGGGTCTTGCTACAAACCTGACTGACAAATATGTGCTTCTCCAACCACAGCTGCAATGCCCTAATGCAGCGTCCAAATTCTGATCAGAATTACACTAAATTCACAGTAGAAAACACCACAATTACTTGCATTTTCTTGAAAAAAAAAAAAAACCCACACAAAAATCAAGTCAGTCTGAATCTCAGTCAGTCTAAATGTACCAAAAGTTTGCTCCATTAAATTCCCTGTGGATAATTTACAGACTCTAATGAACTGAGCCACACTTACTAAGATTAAGTGAATGTTTTCCCAACATCTTGGGGTTTTTTATTAAAAAAAATTAAGGTGGTTGGTGGCTACGAAAGCAAAATAATATTGGCCTCATAGTTGTGTTTTTGTTTATTTGCTCATTTCAGGCTTACTGTAAAAATACATAGACCCTTTCAATATGAGGCTCCTAAAATTTTTAAAAGAAAAGAAAACAAAATGAAAAATGTCCAGAGAGACCACAGAAGTTTCAAAATAAGCTATCTGCACTGCCACCAAATGTGTTCTGTGGTTCCATGACGTCTATGCTTAATTCTCTCAAAATACCACGCTTTTACTCAGATAAATAAAAGGACAGAGGTCAAAGAGCTAAGAGCAACATCTGAACCCAATCCTGCTATGCATATTAGAAAAAAACATTTTACAGCACTAGTTTGCATTAGTCATTATAACCTCAAGGACCAACAGATGAAACTGTGGTTTCAAGTCTCACGCAGAATTTGCTTTCTTGCCATTTCAGAAAATCTCTTGTTGGTTTGAAAGTTGGGTACATTTGGTATTTGGAAATGGAATGAAATTTTTTTAAAAAAACCAACTATTAACACTGTCTCACAATAAACAATATCATATAATCAAGGAGGAGTAAATCTTCAGTATAGTTACTGTGTTCTAGACACAAGAGAAAACTCTGCAAGATTTGTTCCATCGAGATTAAATGAACTTCAGATACTTAGCACTCTCTGTTGAAATTATGCCCTCTATCACATGACTAAAGATTAAAAAGCTTAGCATTAGCATCCTATATTTGAAGCAAAGCTTCAGGAATGATAAGCAGTACAGACCTACCAAATGCACAATGCAAAAGTGATCAACACTTAATAACTTTTAAGGAAAAATCTGATTTTTTTTTACTTTATTGATTTATGTCTTTCCTATAGGGAGTAAACATCATGAAAAGTGCAGGAAATAAAAACAAGTATAAAGAAACATAGTCTCAAATATCCTGAGCACCTTTATTTCTGTATTAAAGAACTTACATATACTTAAATACATACATGAAGTTTTCAGATATAGTAAACAAACACTCATGATGAAATAGAAGAATGAAATAGAACTTTATTTGTTCTTTGAAACTCTGTTTCTACTGCATCTTTTGCAGCATCTGTTTTAGAACCTGAAGCATAAATTTAGCAGCACTCTAAGTATAAACCTAGAATCAAACAGAAACAAATAATTTTACATTCCTTGCAAAAACAGGTATTAAAACTTTTTATATATGTATACATACATATAAATGTATGGGTTTTCCATTAGGTAAAAATTTATGCCATTCAGTATTTAGAAAGACTATAAAATTGTAATCCATTCAATTCTCTGTGGGTTTGGATTTACCAAAAACTAGCACTGGCAATATATTTGGTATTTTTGCATTCAGTTACTTCAGTGAGACAATGTAGACCGGCAAAGCCTACAGCACAGCAAACACCTGCATCCCTCTCTTTTTTCAACTTTGCATAATTAACAGAAGTTATCAGAAAACTCAGCAACACACAACTGCAAAGAAAGCTCTTGAGAGCTAGTAAACTGAGCAGTTCACTTAGGAGATATTTGCTTTTCCAAAATAGGTAGTTAAAGTTGTTTCAACTGTATTTTCATACATACAGACATCTTTGTTTCTGAGGACAGGGAAAGTTTCTAAGTTTTCTATGAGATGCTTTCTTTGGTAGTAGTTCATGACGAATTTGTTTTGCTCCTGATCCCCAATTCAGTTTCATCCATAAATACAGAAGTAGAAATGGATTAACTAAAATTATGTTTTGCATGTCAAGCATGAGTACATTCCTGTTTTCTGCCACATGCTGGTTCAAATCATCTTATCACTTCCGCAATGTGCAACAATCACATTGTCAAAAGATTTTGTTATATATAGTCACTCTTTTTCATCAGCATATTCAGCAAATCTGATTTTGGGCCCTCAAACCAATTAAGCACAATTTCGTAAGATTACTGCAAACACTGAATAACGCTAAAAATACTGCTCCTCTATACTTCCTACATATATAGGTGATCCAGCTTTGAACTGGATCTGAACCCCAGAGAGTTCACCATTGTCTGACAGTGAAGCCGCAGTGAAAGACTTTATTTACACAATTTTGCTGAAAAAAAGGATAAAATTGGTGGACTGAATACACTCCTGACACCGTGGCAAATCGCAAAGTAATGAATTTAATGGTGTTTTGATGTTTTCGACAAGAATGGAATTAAATTCCTGGGGCATTTTTTTAAACTTAATTTACTTTGATTTTCCACTTTTTTGTTGCTTTGTCTGTGAGAAAAAATGCAAGCATTATGTAAGACTTCAAAGATATTATTTTAAATCCCACATATCTCTTTAAAGTTATGAGGAGGGCGTTAACATTTTTAACTCTAAATTAATCAGTCTCAACTCATTAAGCGCTTTAGGGGCTTCTCTCATTGTGTATTTCACACAACCAAGTTTGTTTTACCTGCATGTCTTGACAAGTGACGAAGCCTTTGCCTTCCAGATCACAAATCTGAAAGAACTCTCGTACTTTTCCCAGCACAGTTAGTTCTGGGTCTTGTTCTCCAGTCCGGCTCCTCTCTGCGTCTCCTGGTTGCACAGGACTGGCGCAGTCTCCTTTTCTTCTGTCCATGGTTACACCTCGGCTCAGGAATATCCTGGGATGCTGCTATCCCATTTACCCGTAAATTCTGATCTGAAACCTGTGCATGGAAGGTAAGGAGAAAAGCAAATCAGACCCTCTTAATGATGCTTTCCACAATCTCTTAGCAACCATCTCTTTAATTAGGCGCTAAAGCTTAGAAGAAGAAAAAGCTTTTTGAAAATGCTTGCCCTTGATGGGTTGCACTAAAGACACTGCAAATGGGATGGTGAACAAGGAAGGGGGAGTCTGAGGCAACAAGAAGACAAAACTAGCTCTGTAATGGAATCTCAGAGCAAAATCAGCCAGGTTGACAAGAAATATGGACAATCAATCAACATGAACAAGAAAACACAAGAAGAACAGGTAAAGGCAAAAATAATTTAAAGTCACTACAATTTACTTCATATATTCATCTTGAATTTTTAGTTCTGCTTATCTAAGTAGGTCTACCCAAAGTAGACACAGATTTGCCTGAAAACTTAAACAGAACAAAGAATTTTGTAAGGCATTTGAGTATTATAAGAGAATATAGCCTGATTCTGATCCAGTATGACTGGTACAACCTGGAACAACTCCAACAGAGGCCAGTGAAAACTGTTTCAATCTGAAACATATGTTGTCTTCAGAGCAAAGGCCTTGGCATTGCATGGATGTGAAGGTAGAATATGAGGAAACAAGACCTTAGGCCTGTCTACGCAGCTTCTTAAGGTGAAAAGACTGATTGCATAAACACAGCAGCTCAGCCAGAGCCTGTTTTACTCTATGCTTAAGTTCAAACCTGGAACTCTTAGAACACAGCATCTTCCAAGAATTTCACACAGCTTCCCATGACAAAGTGATTTCTCTGGTAGCTATGGGCCAGGCAGTTGGACTTCCCACATTGCACGTAAGTATAAACGCACTGCAAACAGCCATTGACTTCAAACCAAACTAAGATTTTGGTGAGCAAATCACCCAGCCTCTCTGAAACCATGTGACAAAAATCTGCAAACATAGGTAATTTTTCTCTCCCTCCCTGCTCTCTTTTATCACTCCAATCATCCCAGGACTGTTGCTCAAATACTTTCCAAAACTGAAAGAATTTTGGCTACATGGCCAAAGAACCTAGCCATCAGAATCCTTGCTAAGCAACATTACAAGCAGGAGAAGAAAAAACACTCTGAGAGAAGCCAAGGGATGTCTAAACCTAGTACCATTCCACCTTAGGAAAATCCTCCTTCATAACGGGTCTTGCTTGAATTTTAATGTACAGCAGTCAGGGGTGCCCTATAAACCCCAAGACCAGGCATATGAATGCAGCTTCTGCCCACACCTGCACCCAACATGAGCTCTCTGCTGGGACAAGCCACACTCCACACCCCAGGAGGCACCAAAGCCTGCCAGAGCACCCATGCCAGCAGTCCTGGTCAATTAACAAGGTTAGAAAACACTGTCACAGGGAATTCTGGTCACACATAGCAAGGGGCTTTTGCCTATTACAGCTGCCTGTAACCTCTTTCTCTTATGAAGAAAATTTCTAGCTCAGAAAGTCTGACCAATATTCAGGAGCTGGGAAGACACACAAAGGAAAAATCACTCCGTAATTGCCCTGTTTCTTAATCCCTTCCATGATGTTTCTAATAACAGTCTTAAAAACAGTATATAAGCCAGATGAAACTTTGCTCTCATTGTAGATAGCCACCCACAAGTGGATCAGATGGAAAGCCCCAATCAGGCTATAGTGGTATAATAGTCTGCATGAAATTCTCCTTCCATACTGCTTTTACACACCTGAACCTCACTTACTTCAATACAGCTCACTCCTGACTGACACCAGTGTATGAGGTGACAAACCAGGCCATCAGTTTCAACTTAGCCATGGCACTAACTTAAAAACAGGTTTTAAAATACCAAAAATCAATGGGACAAGTGCAACCTAAAGATGGTCTTGACAAGATCTGATCCGGACTCAAAATGTATTTGATTCTTTTTTTCTTCTCTTTTTTTTTTTTTCTTTTCTTTTTTTGTTTGCTTCACATCTCCGCAATTTCTCAAAAGGCCACAACTGCAGGAGCAGGCCAAGCTAATCATGATGGTAAGTGCTGCTAGTGCCTGCCTCTGCACAGTCCACTAGACTTCCTTAAGAAAAAATAAAAACTATGCAAGGAATAGATAGCCAACTGCAAGTGAAAGAACAGAAATACAAAAGCAGATTAAAAATGGTGGAACAAAAAGGCACTATATACACTTTGATAAAGCTGTTTGCAGTTAGCAAACAGTACAATTTAGCAAACATCACCATGCTTTCTAAATACTTCCATACCACAAAACGAAAACATGCATCATGAGATCCTCACCACCTTCTTATAAGTTGCCCCACCTTTTATACACATCACCAAAACTTGCTACACAGTGAGTGTCTTCAATACAGCAGAAAATTAAATTAGAGCATCTGCAAAAATTCTTAATCCTTATGGTAGCTTCTAAAGCTCATAGAGTTCATCATAATTCCTACAGTGTTCCGATACTTTGCAAATGCTGGTAATAACATGAAAGATTAAAACTGCAATTTGTCCCACATTACTGAATCAGCACTGTAATTACCTCAAGGCCAGTTTTAAATAACATAGGTAGTTCCATTCACTCATCCATCTCCTTTAGAAAACAAATGGCTTACAAAATCAATTCTATTAAGACCTTTGATTTCCATTCTTTTAGCTACAAACACACTTCACTATGCCAAATAGGTCATATCATGACCTGATGCAAACAAGCACAGCTCCAAATATTAAACAAGGATGTGTGATTTATTAGGTTTTTGTCCATTAATCATGAGGTAAATTTTGGGTCTGCAAAAGGCAGGCCACTGTTAGTATTCTAAATGACATTTTCATCATTTCCAGTCAGGGGTACTGTAAATCACCAAACTCTAGAAGTACAGAGCAATGTTGAACCACAGATTTCACAAGTCATGACATGTGACAACCTTGTTCTCCCTAACTGTGACAGTAAAAAACCTAGAGAGCTGTTTTTCCTGCCCTCATATTCCTGTCCTTGAGTTTTTAGGTTTCAGTGAAATGTTTTTCTTAGCATGTGTTTACAGGTACAAATTTTCTGCAGCACACTTCAAAACATATCACCAGCTGAAAAATATGGTAAGCTTTCTTAATACCAAGATCACCTTGGATTTATACAAAACACTGTTATGAGAGAAAACACGTTTTACAGACACTAGAAAATAAAAAAATAGATTGCATACTTTTTCTACAAGAAATATTTGTTTCCTACAACCAAATTATCTTTGTTAAAATGACCCGCAGCTGCAGTGTAGTATGCCTGACACATGAACAGAGATCTCTTCAGAAATAACTTAGTGTCAGAGTTAGTTATCTTTCAGCATTATGGTGAAAAGCTCCTAAAGCTAAAACGTATCACCACAGATATTCTCCATTGGCAGGAGCCTGCTGAAGGAAGTCATTCTGCTCCCTATTGCTCTGCCCTGCTTTTGAACAAGTGTTCATCCAGTAAGACAGTGAACTCTGTTGTAGAATCCTTTCAATTTAAACTGGAAAGTTATAGTTTATTTAACTTAACTAAGGCCAAGTGGTCCATCAAGGAAGAATCAAAAAAAGCAGGACCTACAGGGAATGACAGAGGAATGGGACTGCTAAGACCAAAGGGAGTGCAATAACCAACCTCAAGTACACAGAAGTTTTCTAGGTACAGGATTGGAGAAAAATGCTCCCTATGCACATAATACAATCCACAAGAAGCAAACATGTCAGAAAAGCTAGACATGAAAACCCACCCAAGGATAAAGAAGGTGGAGCACTGAACCCCTGGCTGCAAGGGCAGCGCAGTTCTGCCATCAGGGAAGGACAGACCAAACACAAATCTGCAAATAATGGCAGAGATGATAATTCCTTGAGAAAGATGAGTATATCAGTGGACTTCAGTGTTACTTCTATCCATTTTAAAAAAGGATTTATGACCATCAAACGTAAAAATTCAGGTCCCACACCGAAAACAACTAGCAGAGATACAAAGTTTTGTGCTCACGAAAATACCTGTTTTTTCTCAACTATGACTAAGACAATCAACATTTAAGCTCTCATGGAAGCATTATAAAGCTTGGCCTAACCAACACCTAGACAGAACCGGACGAAAAAAGGGGACTTTCATTTCTCCAGTTTTGACTTTTCAAGTACAAACATGCAAGTCAGAAAGGCTTATGATGAAATGTATCCTCAAAGACTCTTCCACACAGCCTGAAATCACCTCTCTCATGATGTACACGGTCTCTCGTGACTCTTCATTTTAGGAGATTGTACACCACGGAGTGGGTGTGGGGAGTTTAACTCTGGAGGGAGAGATCTGAGGCAGGCTGGAGTCCCTAGGAGGGACCACAAGAAGACAGTCTGAAAGAAATGTGTCACAAAAATAATTTCAGGGGAGTAGCAAAGGCAGACAACAGAGGAGTCCTACATCCACTGGTCTATAAAAGAAAAAACTTAGTTATGTAGATATTCCTTTCTTATCAGTAGATATGTGTGGGAGAACCAAATTCTGTTTAGAATCAGTCTTAATAGACTATTTAGACTCAGTCTTAACAGAAACTCTCCAGCCATACCTGATTAGCTTTTAAAGATTAAGGGAATCATTAAGATCACCTACTTTGCTATCTGCAAGCTTAAAGCTTCATTTATACTACAACAAGGTTTTAGGTTTCCATAAAATTACTTACAATTTATTTCAAGGTAAGGGAGCTCAGCAGAAATAAAGGAGGAAAAAGACCTGGGAGGAGGTATTGTTTGTTATACTTGCATCAAAGTCATGTAAATGAAATTTCTCCTCTTCAGAAGACTACCGGTTAAGGAAAAACCAAAACAAACCTTTAAAGCTAAAGAAGGATAAAAATCCAGGTTATATATCTGAAACAGTGTCTCAACAATATTAACTGTGAAACAGGCAAAAACCAGAAAATATGCTTAAAGTGACAGCGTCAAGGATTCCAAAACAAGTAGCCAAAGACTTTGGACAGACCACTTCCTCCCCACTTGGCATTTGTCCCTAGATGAATCCACAAATACAAATGTTGGGAAAAAACAAATGATGTCAATTCTGTGCACTATGATGCAGAATACCCACTCTGACTGGTGAACATGCCTTCATTAAACTTTTTTATTTTTACCATTTGCATCCAAGCAACTAGTTTTCACTGGGCTTGTAAGAAAATTTTCTTCTCCCAAAGGCCACCTTCCCCAGAGGAAGAGGAAGACAAAAGTCTTCCTGGCCTGGCTTCTTGCTGGCCTCTATGGAAGCAGTAAACAAAACTATCCATGCGTTAAAATTCAGATGTCCGACGAAGTAAGCAGGCATATTCATTTATTCCCCATCCTGCTCTTCCAATATGAAAACACTGATGAAAAACAACTAATAGGATATTTATTGCCTAAATCTAAGCAGTTCTTAGGGATCCATACTGAAAAGACAGGGTGAAGTTAAAATGGGCCTTCCAAGTGCTTCTAGGATCCTTGAGAAGTAAAGCTATTCCAAGTAGTCATGATTTTAGCAGAAATGCATCTTTTCCTCTTGTTTCATTGGTTTGGATGCTTCCTTTTTAATGTATTTAAGAAATCAAAAGCTAAGAACTGCCTGGAAATGTAGACTTCTTATAAAGGGACACTGAATTTAGGGGCAACATTCATCATGGAAACCAAGCTGCAGAATAATCACAAGATCATCAGAACCGAGAGCATCCTGCCTGTAGTCTCTGCATGTTTAAGGACCCATTGTCTCCTCTCTCTTCTTATGCTCTTTCCTCCTTATTCAAGGACCCTGATTCCAAGAACTCTTCTCCCTCCCTCTTGTTCCTTGCCTGCCTGCTGGTTGCAAGAACCTTGAGTCTTCAGAAACTGTTGACCTACACAACACCTGAGCAGGATGGTGGTGCAAGTGTGTGTGTATCTGAGCGCGTGTTTTCCTCATAAAGTCTGTCTCTATCTCTGTAGTTTACAAATAAATCATTACTGCATACAAACACAGTTTAGCCAGTTACGTATTCTGGGCTAAAACTCTGGCTAACATTTGTGGCTGCAGCATGAGTTTATATAAATGTTTGCATGTAAACTGGACAAACACTAGCAGTTACAGAACTTGTATTAGGACTATTACAGAACTATGCAGAACTATTCTATCATGATTTTGACTTCTTTCTAAAACATAAATTGTTAATTCAGGGATGTAAATACTATTGTTAAGAAGGAGCATCTTACAACATATGCAACACATTCCAAATGTAGCAAAGTCAAGACTGAGCTGAGTCCATCTGACTGCAAAGAATCGTAGAATCATTTATGTTGGAAAACGCCTCTAAGCAGAATTTATTGTGTTGCATTGTTCCAAGTACTGAAATTAAATGTGATTAACTATATTGATAACAGCATTATATTAGTGAGTGGTGTAACATGACGTTCTGGCAGGAGATACTGCCGATTCACATGAGGTGTTCCACTTGTAGACAAATTATTTGCACTGGAAACCCCCTCCCCCTGAAGTAAAGATCTGGAAAGAGTTTAAGTTAAACTGTATATGCCCCTTTTAATTGTCTCATCTTTCAGGTTTTCCTAATGACTCACTGCTAAATGGAGCTACTTTCAGCTGGTGAAATCAGGTTGACAAGAACATCTTTAAAATACACCATTTTCACCAAAAAAAACCCTCGAAATATTCTGCCTCCTCCGAAAGTCCTTGCTAAAAATGTAACTTCTGAAAAAAATCAAAACCTTTTATCTGCCTGAAAACCAACAACAATTTGGCTTGAAGTCTAAAATACACTCTCTATTTCTAGTTTTTCAAGGAATGTTACATCTTTAACCTAAGTTAAAGGATTTTGAGATGCAAATTAAATATCCTCTTCAAATAAGAATTCATTTTTCATGGAAAAAACGTTAGTGGAAAATTTCAGTCTACTCTACCACGGACCTTAGAGGACCCAAGTTAATTCAGATTCCACTAGAAGACAGAGAGGCATATTCCAAGTGTTTCCTTAGTTATTTGGCACTCAGTTTGCAGCTGGGTTGGCATGAATTATTGTCTTCAAAACTTTCAGAATTTCTAAAACTACAAACTTGCCCTTGGAAAATACCTTCGCTTGAGTCAGTGGGACAGGTTTTATGGGACAAGAGCACGTCAGTGAGGCACAGGAATATTTAATTTGCTAGTCCACTGTTTTTCTACTGCAAAAAGGAATGGTAAAATACGATACTAAAAGAGTCATATTTTCCTATAAGGAGAACAAGATAACCTTCATGTTATCAGCTCTGCACAGCTCACTTCCAAGGCCTTGGAAACACATATAAACAAATCCACTTATCTGTATTTGATTAGGAGGCTTGGCGTACCTCATCCTGTTCAGTTCTACAAAAAAAGTCTCGCAGTGCAAACAATTAAAAATGCATCATTACAGATTCTTAATTGGATTTTAATTCACTACTGCTTTTGAGTAGAGATACAACTTCCGCATTCTCTGTGAGCCAATTACTCAGAAAGTTATCCTTACAATTGTGCAGGGTCCCTGCCTTCATTTATGCTGCTCTTCAATGAATGGAAGTTCCCCAGCGAGACCCTTCAGTTTCCTTGACACCCCCTCTGTGAGACTAAGGAATAAGATGGGTCCAAAATCTTTAAACTCAGTTTCAATCAGACACAGACTTCCTGGTGCTTTTGCATGAATTAGTGGAATCAGTTATGTTTCTACATCAGGTTTAACTTAAACGGACTAAATCTGCATTTTTCAACATGAGAAATGAAACCCTATAGATGTATTACTCCCTCCTTACATGTAGAACGATATGTTCATATATACCTATACTGCAAATTAACAAACGCTGGAGAGGGAATCAGGGCAGACCACTGTGCTCTTTACTCCTCCATTTATCCACCATTTACCCATCTACAACATCATGAGAGTATATCATTCATCAATGAACAGAAATGGGAGGACAAGAGAGATCTATTTGAAGCAGTACATTCATCCTGTGGTCTGAAGAAACCACAAGCAAAGCTTGTAGAGTGATGCTCTTTAGTGCAGTTATTTCTGCTACTTGTTTCACCAATATCTTCTAGTCCACCACAAGATAAGAGGAAAGGGTGGTGGTGGGGGCAGAGATACCTCACAAGGAACCAAACATACCTCATTCATTTCAGCAGCAGTGAATTTAAGTGTCCAAGAGCTGGCAGACCATGAGACTGTAAACTTTTACTGCCCTAAATCTCATTTGCTACTTAATCCATTCACAGAACTACATTTGCCTTTTTGTACTTCAGACACTGACTTTTGATTTCTTTTCTTGATTTCATGAAAGATGAGAATCTAGTTAAGAGAAAACCAACATTTAATTTTCACTCTTGTACTTTTGGGTGTAACAGCTCCCTTTTGATCTGTACAATTACTGGAGCTCAAATATGGGGACCAGAGTTCTTAGAACAATTTTACCCATGCATCAGAAAAATTCATGTATTCTAAAAAGAAAAGCGAAACTAAGCTGAAAACTACTGTTGAAAACCACAAAGTTGCAACGAAGAAAATAGAAGAGCACGTTAAATTAGTCGAAGTGTTCCAGAGGGATTTCACCGTTCTCCCAATTGTGACACTACCCACGTTTCACTACATGCAGTCAGAATCTGTTCTACTGGTGTATATTAAGAAATCTATTATCCTGGTAGCAGTACATTTCTTTTATAACTGTCATTTACAGTCATCATAAGCCTTCAGTATCAAGAAAAATAGAAAATGAAATCAGATATCACATAAATGCTACAGCAGAGTAAGAGTGACACCAAACTATTGCAGGGGGACACAGGAATCATTTTTACAACCACCAGGAACAGCACTGCCTCCTTCTTCAACAAGTACTTGGTGGGCCTGAAGGCAGTCACCAGCCACAAACTCAATTATCTTCTGTATCTGCAGGGAAGCGAAAACCAGCGGGGCAGCTCCTGAGAGAGCCAGGTCACCCAGGGATTTCTCTCTGACAGCGTCTGTCAGCCTCGGCACGAAGGTACACGAGGCACGGCGGGAGTGCCAACACAACGACTCCCCGTCACCAGCACTTTTGGGCACCACCTTTGGGAAACATTCCGCGTGTGGGAGGAGTCACGACAGTCGCAGCCTCGGCTCTGAGCTGTCGCTCCCCACGCCAGCTCCGGCCCCACGGCGGAGTTGGCTCCATCGCCGTGCGGGCGTTCGCGCCGCAGCCGGCGCTGCGGGGGCTCCACCAGCCTGCTGCCGGCCGCCTCGCCGCTTCCAGCCACCTTCCCTGCCCCCGGCCAGCCTGGCAGCGAGCCGAGGGAGGCTCGAGGGCAGCCCGTGCCCCCCGCCCCTGCCACCCTGCCGGGCCGCCGCTCCCCTCGGGGACAGGGCGCGTTCCGTGGCGGCTGCCGGGAGCCAGCCCAGCCCCGCCGGGCCCTGTGCCTCCGGACATCGCGCAGGAAGCGCGGCTTGCGACAGAGGAGGCTCCCTTGGGACACCGGGGCTCTGCAGGGGACGGCGGCCGCGGGTGCCTCCCCGGCGGCGGCTCCGCCGCGAGTACGGTCCGGCTGGGCTCCGACCTCGCCCTGCCCAGCCCCCTGCCCCGGCTGGGCCCCGGTGCCGCCCCGACTCACCTGCCGCCGCCTCCCGCAGGCGCCAGCTCCTCGGGCTGGCCGGGCCGGCGCTCCCCGGGCTGGAAGCGAGACGGCGGAAGGCTGAACCCACTTTCCTAACTTTGTTTTGAGCACGGGTGACATAACCGGGCGAGGCAGGCTGAGCCCCAGGGGCGGGACGGCCGGCCCGGCCTCTCTCCCTCCCTCCTTCCCTCTCTACCTGCCGCCGGAGCCCGGTTGCCCCGCCCGGTCTCACCTCGCCTTGGGCTGGAGCGACTCGCCCTCGGCGAGATCAGAGAGCCAGGGGAAGGCGAAGAGGGTGAGCCTTCCCTGGTCCCTCTTGCAGCCAGGACTTAACGTGCGTGATGGCTTTCCAGGGTAAGGGTACAGGAAACCTAAACGGCACAGGGCGGGAGGGTATGGAAGGGCACCAGAACGCTCATCCACAGCAAGGTCCTAAGGTGGTGACCAGTACAAATGGACCTACTAAGATCATCCCCATCTTGTCATCTCAAACTCTTCCAAGTTCTATTTGCAGGTGGGGGCAGCAGGAGACAGAATTGGTTCACATTCGATTCAAAGATTTCACTTAGCCCGGAGTAAATTTTGAAAAATACCCGTTTCTGGGATCAGGTTTTCCAAGTAGTCCCAAAATAAGAGAAAAAACTTCGACATAATTCTCATCACTGTAAGGTCTCCTAACTGCAGAAGAGCTTTAGGGCATGGTGCCCAAAGAAGGCTTCACCTCCTTCTTCTTGATCGGGTGATTTGGTCGCAGACACGTCTGTGACATCAACTGCACTGGTCTGTTCTTGTGTCCTTACCCACACTCTCCTCGGGTTCAACAGCTGTCCCAAGGTAAAGCTCCACACACCAAAGGCACTCCTTTTCACAATGTACGAGCCCTCCTACTTGCCTTCCCAAGCCATCTTCCCTGAACAGCCTGTAACCCTTCAGGCTTACCTCCATAAAGTAAGCTACAATCCCAGAGCTCTGGTAAACAGCAAATCTTGCAGCTACAAGGGGGAATGTGAGGAAGACAAGCAGGTAGTCTGCTGAATACAGACACATACATAAGCCTGATAAAACTACTTACAAAGCACTACAAGTAATCATTTAAAACAGTTATTACACGTCGAGTAGATTATGTGCTTTTAATTAGGATGGCCTCTGCAAAGCAAAATATTACTTCACTCATTACAATGATTGACTGTAGGCTTGAACAAGGCAAGCTTGAGTGTGGATTTACCATACAGCAAGGTGCTGCTTAACAGTTACTGCTCACATTCATTCTCTGCAAAAAAGGTAAATATTTGGAATTTGCTTACCATAGCAGCTGCCTTATATGTACTGTGGGTGAAAATAGGCACACAGGTACTTATCATGAAATCATCAGCATGCTGAATAGCCATAATACTCTGCACATGCTGATTGGACTCAGCCTAACTTTTCTATTTAACCTTTTGCTAAGTGAGTAAAATAGTGGGTAAAAGACAGAATTACGTTTCTTTTAAAGGTGTGGGCAATCTTACAAGATTCTTTCAGAGAAATGAAGGCATGCTATTGGCCACAAGGTACTAGACATAATTCAAAAGCTTGTTTCTTGTGAAGAAACTGAAGACAGCATATAGAAAGTTTCAGAACAGCAGACAATTTGTGACGTGCGTGGGGAGAAAAGCTCACTGAAATAGCATTTGCAGACTTAGTGGTAACTTTCATGTATTAAGGCTCCAGGGAATATATCTTAAAATTGAAGACTGCTTAGGTATCTTGTTGCAATCAGTCATTCCATTTTCTTCCTTACCATCCAGTATGAGGCAATTTAGACTTTTCAGTTTCTGTAAGAAAGTTCTGGGGCCTACTAAGAAATAGTAGAAGTGCTGGTCAATAAAATTTTCTAGGTCTTTTCTGGACAGCTAATGCTGCTCTGGTATATATCTGTGAATCCTTTGGACTATAGCCTTACAGAGCCAGCTAGAAATGGGCTATTGCTCTCTGTTTTTATTCTCTCTCATAGCAAAAAGTTATGGGTTGTATTGCACTGCTGTGATTTCTTTCAGCAGTTTCTGATCATACACCTTCATTCCCTAGCTGGCAATGGTGGAGACAAGACCCCAGTGGACTTGAGCAGCCACAATTTGTTCTTCATGAACAGCCAGAATCAAATTCATTACCGTATCTCTCTCCTGAAGTAAGTGAATTGAAATGCAGTAAACTCATATACTGTGATTACAGAGACTGTGACGCTAACTGCAACGAGAAAAAACAGCCCAAGAACAAATGTGCATAGGCATGAATCCATTTCTTAACACAGACTGCACTGCAACACAAATTACAGTGCTAAATGGAATACTTGAAACAATTAAACCCTTTTCTCTGGGTCTAAAATTATCCTCTATGAAATCTAGATACAAACTCACTTGATTTTCTTCAAGGACTAAAAGCAGGAGATTTTGAAAAATACTGGTGTGCAAAACATATTGTCTGGAGCTAGGATCCTTCTGACTGATATGTTTAATGTACAGTGAGTTAGAAACTGGATGACAGTTTCAACCACTGGGTTATACAAATGCCAGAACTACAAACAGAAACATGTGGTAGGCAGAAGACAGCTTGCAGCTCTTAAATCAGGAAATGCCAAGTGCAATATAAAAATAAAACCACCACCCTTTAAATAAAACAGGCTGTATTTCACAGTTTATTTAGGGTGATGTGTGTTTATTTCAGTCTGCAAAGCCATCATACTGCTGGGATGCAAGGGGCATTTTCTTCTGTATTTAGGCTGTCAGTCGCAGGCCTATTTTGTCTTTTCACTCTAATGCAGCTTTTAATTGCCTATGAAATTGCACCACCCTGAGGGAATTTCATACTAACATTCAAAATCGTGTTTCCTGTCTTTATGCTCAAGGATCAGAGAAAAAGTTACAGAACTGGAGTCATAAACATACCGCAAGGAATTTGTAGATTTACAGTAAACTTTACCAGAAATTTACAGTAAAATGGAAATTGTATTAAGTGACAGGAAACTGGAGGTATTCCAGCTTGACCAGCTCTAGAGTCATCTTGCTTGACAGACTAAAGGAGATACACGTTTGACTTCACGCTCATGTCACCAGCAGTGCAGTATGAGTTTGATTGGGCTATGCTGAAAAAAGTAAATGCAAAACTTTTCTAAAAATCAAGGTTTAATTATGGAATTCATCTGCCTGGCATCTGTTCCAACCAACCCGTTGCCCACAGCAGAGTCAGGTTGTCCAGGGCCTTGTCCAACTGGATTTTGAAAATTTCCAAAGATGGAGACTCCACAACCTTCATGGGCAATCTGTTCTAGTGCTTGGCGTTGCACACAGTAAAAACATTGTTTTGTTATATTTAGGTGGAGTTTCCTGTATTTCAATTTGTGTCCATTGCCTGTTGTCCTTCCACTTTGCAGTACTCAGAAGAGACTAGCTTTGTCTTCTTGTACCCTCCAACCAAGTATTTATACACATTGATAAAACTCACTCCCAGGCCTTCCTTCCTTGAGGCTAAACAGTCACAGTTCTCTCAGTATCTTCTCAAATGTTTCAAGGTGTTAATCATTTTAGGAACTGTTTTCTGGATTCACTCCAGTACATCCATGTCTCGTACTGGGAAACCCGGAGCTGCATACGACACTCCAGATGTGGTTGAGTGCTCAGGAGAAGGGAAGGATTATTTTCCTCAATCCTGCCAGAAACACTCCTCCACTCCAAGGGAACTTGCAATGGCACTGGCCAGCTCCCTCCCTCAGGGATGCATCCCATCAGGTTCCATAGACTTAGAATCACAGAATATCTCAAGTTGCAAGGGATGCACAATGACCAACAAGTCCAAATCCCTGCTCCTCACAGGACTACCTAAAGCTAAACCATACAATCATATACATATCATCCAGATGCTCCTTGAACTCTGACAGGTTTGGTGCCATGACCACTTTCCTTGGGGAGCCTGTTCCAGGGATTGACCACCTTCTCAATGAAGAACCTTTGCTTAATGTTTAATCTGAACTTACCTGGTGCAGCTTCATTGCATTTCCTCATGTCCTGTTGCTGGTCACCAGAGGGAGGAGATCAGCCCCTCCCCTCCACTGCTTGCCTTCAGGAAGCTGTAGACTGTGATGAGGTCACCCCTCAGCCTTCTCTTCTCTAAGCTAAACAAACCAAGGCAACCTCAGCCACTTCCTCCTAAGTCTTGCTTTGAGACCTGTCACCATTGTTGTCACCCTCCTCTGGACACACTCCAATAGCTTTATATCCTACATTTATTGTGGGACCCAAAACTGCCCCTGGCACTCGAGGTGAGGCTGCCCCAGTGCAGAGCAGAGTGGGACAATCCCCTCCCTTGCCCGGCTGGCGCTGCTGTGCCTGATGCCCCCCAGGACAGGGTTGGCCCTCCTGGCTGCCAGGGCACTGCCACTGCTGGTTCATGTTCAACTTGCCAGGGTCCCCCAGGTCCCTTTCCACAGTGCTGTTCTCCAGTCTCTCATCCTCCAATTTGTGTGAATAACCAGGATTACTGTGTCCCACATGGAGAATCCAGCGCTTGGTCTAGTTAAATTCCGTACAGCTCTCCAGATCTCTCTATAGGACCTCTTTACCCTCGAGGGAGTCCACAGCTCCTTGTAATTTATTATCATTGACAAACTTACTTATTGTACATTTGATTCCTGTGTCCAGATCATTTATAAAAACATTGAAGAGCACTGGCTGTAAAATTGAGCCCTTGGGAATCCAGTGGTGGCTGGCTGTCAGCGTGATGTAACCTCATTTACCCAACAGATTATGGATTTATCTAGCTTTGTGCTGGGCAGTTGATTCAGAGTAGTATCAAAAGTTTGGTAAAATCCCAAAACACCACATTTACTGGCTTCCCTTGATCAGTTAGGTGTGTGACCTTATAATGAAATTAAATTAAGTTGGTGAAGCCAGACTTTCCCTTTGTGAACCTGTGCTCACTATAAGCAATGACTGCATTGTCTCTCAGAAAAACCTTCTCCGTAATTTTACCAGGCACTGTTAAGTAAGACTGGCAGGTCTATAATTACCAGGGTTTTCCTTCTTACCCTTCTTGAAACATGGCCAGCTTCCAGATGACTGGGACCTCTCCAGACTCCCAAGACCATTGAAGAAAAATAATGCAGAGAGGTCCCGTGATAACATTGGCCAGCCCCATCACTATCTTGGGATGAATCCAATCAGGCTCCATAGATTTATGTGCATCCAGCTTGAACAGCTACTCTTGAACAAGTTCAGGCGCAGCTGGGAGTTCTTCATCTCCTCAGTCCTGGTCTTCCAACACAGGGCTCCTGGGATCCTAGGGCCCATCATCGGTGTTAAAGACAGAGGCAAAGAAGGCATTAAATATCTCTGCTTTGTCTATGTCCCTATTTGTGAAGTGGCTCACCCTGTCAATCAACAGACCAGTGTTCTCTCTGATTCTCCATTTGCTGTTAATTTATTTTTAAAAGCCTTTTTTGTCCTTCACAGCGCTGGTCAGCTTGAACTCTAGTCGAGCTTTGACTGCATGAATTTTCTCCCTGCAGTGCCAAACAGGATCTCTCTAGTCCTTCTGCATTGCCTGTTCATGCTTCCAGTGTCTGTACGCTTACTTTTTGCCTAAATTCTAGAAGAAGATCCCTGCTCAGCCAACACAGGCCTTTGCACTGCTTGCTTGACTTCCCTTCCTTTGGAAATGCCTGCTCCCGTGCTCTTAAGAGATGGCTCTTAAAAAGTGACCAGCATTCATGAACCCCAATACCTTCAGAAGCAGATCCCCAGGGGTCCGTACTAGCTACTCCTTCAGCAGCCCAAAATCTGCTCTTCCCATATCCAGGGACAAAGTTTTCCTGGTGTATTTTATCCAAACACCAACAATTTGAAAGACAACTACTTCATGGTCACTGTGATCAAGACAGCCACCAGTCACCACTTCACCCCTGAGACCCTCTCTGGTTACAAACAGCAAAGCTGGGAGGGCACCTATCCTCGGTGCCTCCCTTAGTACCTGCCCCAAGAAGTTATCTTCCATGCGCCTCAGCAATTTCCTGGACCTGTTTGTGTCTGCTGTATGATATTAACCAGTTAATGCCTGGGAAGTTAAAATCTTCCTTAAGGACAAGGGCAGCTGAACTAGAGATATCCCTCAATTCCTTGTTGAATAATTCATTGTTGTTGTTGTTTTCTCCCCTGGCTGTTTTGCCTTTCCTCACCCTGTCCGTGCAAGCTCAGGACAGCATTGCTGTTTTCCTCCTAGGCCATCTTTCTGTGCTGCCACCATTTGTGTGCTTCCTTTGGATGTCTGAGTTCAGTCAGGAGCTCCTTGTTCATCCATGAAGGCATTTTGACACTTTTGCTTGACTTTCTGGGTGTTGGGATGGACCACTCTCAGGTATAATATATAATAAACTACCAAAAAATAACAAGAAAAGTATTTCCTTCCATATCACCCGCATTAAAAATGTTTTCCTTAAGCCATGTGCAGCTCAGCATTGGCACATGAATAATTAGAGCTGTTGCATAAACTGGCACTTTTTCCAGTCAGGCACCATCAGCTCTGTAAGAAAGCATGAATTAACAGGTGTATTTGTGTATACCAATAGCTTACGAAGCAAGGACATCTACACTGCTTATTTGCCCTGTCCCTCAGAAGACAGGGCAACTTCCTAGCTGCAGCTCAGCACTTTCTATCTCGTGTGGCTTTAAGGGAAACGAAATGAGCTATCTAATACACAGTGACCTATTTCTTCCCCCTTAATACTGAATGTACAGTCTTCGTGCATGCTCATGTCTATCCTGCTCTTACGATCCCTTTCCCTCAGGGCTAAGCAAACCCATTTCTGAAATATTAAAAACCATAACATTCCCAGGGGAACATTAAAACCAGTTCTCCATGTTGATTTTTTTTCCTATCACATTTTACAGCCACACTCTTCATATTTCTCAAACTGACAAGAATTAGCATTTAATTTTTATTTTAAAAGAAAAACACCATTTTAGAATGTTTCCCTGTGAGGATGTGGAGCCAGCAGTACAGTGGAAGGACTTCTCTCTCAGTCTGTGCCATGATACAGTTCTAATTTTACTCAATATTCCACAGTTTGCTGAACCATAAACCAGTCTTAAAAACACTGCCACTAAAAATCTCAATCTTGTCTCCAAACGGAAAGGTATCCTGGATCAAATCCAACATTAATTATATACTGCCTTACCAGTTCCCCCCACGGTTGTGCTGAGGTGGTAAACTGTGTATTTTTGTCCACAAGTTGTCCATCTGTGATGAAGCATTACATAGATTCCAGCCCTGAAGTGCACTGATACCTCAAGGCTCTGTTAGACACACACCTGCTACTCAAGGATTTTCAGTTTGAATGAATAGTTACTATAAAGAGAATTATATTGTCTTATTGAATGCAATTCTCATAGATAAGACTATTAAATTCTATCCAGTGAAGGATTTCGTGCATCAAAGAAAACCTTTCAGAAACTCACCACCTTTATGAGCATGCTAGATAGAAACCTGTTTTTTACAAAGAGACAGCACAGGTTTATATTCTGAAATTTGAAAATCGGTCATATTTACCACCATAGCAGCTAAAGGCCAAAAAAAAAAAATGGAGATCTATTGCAATACCTAATGTAATACACAACAGAAGACAGTTTCTTTCCAGAAATCAATTGCTTCATGAAGCAGGCAATTTAGAGCAATAGCACAGTTTTCTCCGATTTGTTGACACAAACCATAACATTTTTGCTCCTTTTGTCACACTACAGTGACTGATTAAATACAGTAAATTAATGACCACACACTTGCCATGGAAGAAGTGCAAAGACAAGATGTATGCAATGTCACTGGAGTGGGAATATTTCAGGAAGCATGGTGGCCTGATGAGAAGCCAAAAGCCAGCCAGTTATGTTTACAGCAGGCAGCAACACTTTGCTATTCCCACGCTTCTTGCAACAGTGCTCAGAAGAGGTGCTGTAGCTACATCTCCCATTTCTGACAGCTCTGTATCATTTGTGCACCACTTCTGTAAGTCTGCTCTCATCACAATGTGTCAAAAGACATGAAAATTTGACAAGTCCCCTGACTCTCCATCCAATACTCCATCCCACTGGGAATAAATAAACATTGCCAAACATCCAGGAAGATCATCAGCATGAAAACTGAGTTTAAAAATTTTGAAGGACAGATTTAAAGCAGTAATATTCTTATGTTCTCTTCCCTTCTTGCATCCACTCCCCGGCCCCACTGCACATGCACACTCATGCACCATTTCACTTATGTAACCATCTTTCTCCCATTGACTTTTTTTTTGACCCCCCGCTTTTCCATCTCTTGTCCTTGTCTTATCCGATTGCTTTGGGTCATATTTCTTATACTAAAAATAAAAATCAAAGCAATTAAAAAATATCAGTCTGGAGCTGCTATTTAAGTCACTCTCATAAACATCCAGTAATTAGCTGATAGAGCTTTGTCAGGGATACAGTATTCTCAACAGCTGTGTTAAAACAAAATCTGTGATGATAGTATTTGTTGCAGCCAGCCCCTTTATAGAAATAAGTCTTTTAAAAGTAATCCCCCTAGTTAATACATAGACAATAACACAGAGTATCCAATATCCAATCATCCTTTGAAAGGCTTATTTGCACCAACTGTTCTCAGTCAGGATTACTTTCTTGGACAACTTTCACCAGCTCAAAGGTAGATACTGACTGGAAAAAAAGATTACATGTGCTAGCTACTTGGTCACCTCCAGGTCTGTCACCAAACACATCGCTTAATACAATAAACTGCATTAGCATATTCTTGCTCCAAATTAGTTTTTAACCATGATCCAGACATTTCATCTGTTTCACTTTATGGCAACATGAATGCAAGCAAAGCATGGGAACAGGAAAAGGGAGGTGAACAGGCCAAGGCCTTATGTTGTTCCTGAAACCTGGACATGAGTCAGATGCTCACTACCTGTACTAGTTTATATATTATATTGCTTTATGAATCCAAGGGAAGAAAACTGTATCAGTGGAGAAGCTGAGAAAAGATAAGAAACATTTGTAGTTGTTCTTTTTGGTATCCGTATGATTTTATTCCAATTAACTTCGGCATTTATTGGCTACAAGACTGAAACCGGAAATGGATGTAACTGCTCTTGGCTTCAGTTGGAAACACAATTTCATTTCCCCAACCTGCCTTCCTGATTGGCACAGTCTCTGGACATGGAGACCCAGCAGCTTCCAAATGCGGATACATTTATCCTTTCTTATTCTTCTTTCATCCGTCTTTATTTGCAAAAAAAGTTTTTCTAGAAAGGAAAATACTGAAACAAAAACACCTCAAAGACGTTCAAAGGCAATAGACAAAATACAAATACAGAAATGAATGACATTTCTAGTTAATAAAGTCAATAGCTGAGAAGAGCACAGCTTCAGACTTATTTCTAGCAGTGGAGTCACAATCTCTTTTGCAAAAGACTCCAAAAGTAGTAGCAGTAAATTAATCTTCAAATGTCTGCAAATAAGTGTGCAAACAGCCAGAACCAGCTGTTTTTCCATCCTCAACCTGACAGCAGTATCAAACTCTAAACAGCTCAAAGCACAGAAGGAAGAGAAACTCATTTTATGGTATTCCATGGAACTGATTACTGTCTGAATGGGTCCTTTCCCCATACTTACACTCTCTATTACACTGCAATTTTTTTTTTCTTTTGCTTACTGCACTATACATCAAACACTCTCCTATTTCTGTACATTCAAGTGAACTCTTTCCAATTAAAAAATCCACTCAAAAGAACATGCAACTTTCCAGGCTTGGTGTTTTTCACCTTGGCTGTCTTTTGTCTATTCATTACCATAGGAATGAAATGTGACCTCTCCAACTAAATCCCCAAGTTAGGACAAATGTGGGACCAAAATTGCTGAACATGTTATGTGGCACAATTATCTGTATGAGTATGTGGAAGGAGAGCGATTACTCCTCTACTTCCTTTTCTGACACAACAGGAACAATAAGAAAAGGAGGAAGCTGAGAACAAGAAAATATGGGGATAAACCTGGCTGACATGATAAGGGAAGTAGTGATGAGAACCAAACCTGGTTAGTCATATTAATTGATAAGGGCATGTAAGAGTGTGTGAAAGTTTATTTCAGCATGGACTTTGGAAATGGTATTGGGGGATCGTACTGCAAGGAGTGCAGGAATCAATGGAGCTGTACACACCCATGGGGTGGGGGATTAACAGGGGAAGGCAGAGTCGGGGGGAACAAAGGGGCTTAACAAAGAGGGGTGTAAGAAAGGCCAGTTGGCTTTGAAATGGGGCTGGTCAGTACAATTGTCTGGCCAAGCTCTGTGCCTGCCCAGTGCAGTCCGGCCTTGCTTCTTCTGTCTGATGAAATCTTTTCTTAGGCATCTGTGTATGCTCATTCTGTATCCCCTGGGAACACTCTGCAGGGACTCTGTGCCAGCTGCTGTCAAGCCTCTGCGTGCTTGTGGAGAATTTGGTGTCAGCTCCTGTGGTCAGACCTGGGAGGTGGGTGACCCTGGCCTGTGGTGCCAGTGACTGGAGTGAGTGGGATCTCCATGTCAGCTACTGGAGCCAGCAGGGGGATTGAACGGGCAGCTGCTGGGGCAGGAACAGCATCCGTTCCCTAGAACAGCTGTTGGGAGGACATGAGTGAGGTGAGCAGGGAGTTTGGCATGGGACCATGGTCAGTGCCTGTGTGCCTGGTGCCAGCTGTGGTGAGCGCAGAGTCTGCACCTCCCACAGTGTTGGTGTGCCTGGGCTGTGTGTGCATGTTCACCAGTAAACTCTAAGCTGGACTACCCAGAGACTTGGAAAGCCTAACACCTAGGCCAGGGTCCATTTGCTATGAAATACACACATTTTGCAAAAAATTCAGTTGACCTTTAGTGTGGCTTGCTCACATAGGGCTTTTCTATAAAGAAGTCATCTGTCCCAGTTAAACAAACAAAACAAAACAAAAAAAAAAAAGCAGCCAAGCAACCACATTCTTATTTTGCTTGCTCAAAGATTATGCCTTTAAACTTCCTAATTCTGCAGGTTTCTGGCAGCAAAGAGAAGTTTGGGAGAAGCAAATACATTACAAGATACTCCATCTGTTGAGAAGACTAGAGGGCTATACTGGAGCAGCCCTATGCTGTTTTGCAAGTCTACTGTTTTGGGCAGTGCCTAAAAATAGTTACAACACTGATGGACATTTAGGCCACAGGAATTCTAAGACTGACATGTGCTCATCTTCCTGAAAGTAATTTCCACTATATAGACTGCACAAACTCACTTGAGCCTTCCTGCTATGATCTTTCTGTGCTGATAAAGGTTTAAAAAGGATAAGAATTGTCCTCAAGCCACCAGCTGAACTGCCATCCAATGTACTCCTGAAATTTAAGTTGCTAACTCCAGCCAGCACATTACATATCTCACTTCTAGCTTGGATAGGAGTGTACTGGGACATCTCCTAAAAAATAGAGCTGTATCCCTTCTTTTTCTTCAGATTCTAACTTAAAAATGAGAGTTTGTGCAAACTGACCCTGTAAATGAACTGGAATGCAGACACTCTCCTAAACTGCTCTGGATGAAATGAGATCTGTTCAGCAGTAATTGAGTACACACCCATTGTAAAAAAACAAAGCTGGTTCAGGAGGCCAGTATGAGCTGATCTTATTTTTCTATGTCATCCTGAAGCACTGTGCTCATATGAAAACATTCTGCTGCAAGAATAATTTAGTAAGAAAGCTTTACCTCAGATCACGACACCTCAGAGAATGACATGCTCTCTTGCACAGGTGTAAAACCAAAATGGAGAACAAAGTTTCACTACATGAAACAGTAACAGAAAATAGCAGGTTTCCTTCCCCAGCATCACGCCAAGATCCCTTCTCTTTTCTTTAACACTCTATAGGCCAAGAAATTATTTTCCTCCCTTTCTTTCTCACTGTTCTTTTTATTAAGTCCAACTATTTCCTGTATTGGCTACTTGTACAGTTCTGGACTTTGCTTGCAATAATAATCGCTCTCCTCCTGCCAGAAAAAGGATGGTTATTTTACAGACATCTTCAATAACAAAATTCATCAGCACAAAAACAGACACCAAAAAGCAGAACACATTGAACATTGAAAGAAGAGGTAAAACTTCAATTGTGCAGTAAGATTAAGATTGTGCCATTCAATTCGAATTAAGCAGCAAACAAGACACCATGACACAAACAATCGGAAAAGTCTCTGAGATCAGTAAAGATTGTACTTTGTGTCCATGAGATGCTAAAAAAGAAATGTCAATTTTCTTAACTAAAAAGGTCTGTTCAGACCTCAGAAGAAAAAAAAAGACCAAATCAAAGGAACAACAGCACATGTATTTGTTAGTTTCACAAAATGTATGCTCTGTAGAATACTGTGTAAGAATAAAAGGGAGTCAGTAATACACAAATTCCCTGCGTGATTCGCTATTATTTCATACAACGTGGGGAACAAAGTGCCTTTTGCAGAGCTAGTGTAGTAGTGAATCAAACACAAATCACACCTACAAGAGCAGAACCTAGAGTTCCCAAGTGGGATCAGAAATCATACTTCCTAAAATAAAGGAAAATGCATTTTAGCCCTAAATGGTTCAGGGACAGGAAAATTGCCATGAAATTACAAATAGAAACAGATACACAACTTGTGCAAGATCCAGTGACAGGCAATGGTAACAGCACTCAGGAGAAGAAGAGATATTTGTGTCCTCAGTTACGATGTCAGATATGTCGTCATCTTCTGCTTCCTGTTCCACCGGTTTAGTATGACTTTGAGCAGACCTGGCCATGCCAGCAGCTGCAGTGCCTTTTAAATACAATACATTTTAAACATAGCCTTTGATCCAAAAAGTCCATTAACAATTCTATAACAAACCAACACAGCATTCTACATCTGCCACAATTATATTCTGTTTCTACAGGGACTTGTTACTGGCCGTAGCCAAAGAAGAAGCCTGGAAAGGTTTCAACTTTGACTTTGTCCATTAGTGCTACTTAGGTCCTTTAACAAAGAACACTAGGGACACAATTCCATAGCAAATCGTTTAACACGTCAGTGCATTTCACTGTAACAGCCCCTTCCTCAGCCTCTTCATGTGTTTAGGTACTCAGGTTTGTTCCTCACCCAAATATTGTCTCTTTTGCTCTTTCCACATGTGACAAATACTTACAACCATACCAGTTATGAAAACCTGGTCTACACAACTGTTACTGAAAGCTTTCTATTACAGTCTTTAAAAACTAAAGGATGGCATCTTTTGAAATTTTCATTGTTATTTTAACTGTATTATTTCCAGTTAAGTTAATCTAAATATTGTCTTCAGTAACAGCACATACATGAGCACTGAGTGCGTCTTAAACTCCGACCAGACAGGAGTTGCAGCAGCACATGAATACTGTAACAAGATGGCAAAAATTCCATAGGAGAAGAACTGAGAAAAGTGTATGGCACTCCCGATACCCAACAGTGAGCCCAACAGTTACATACCAAACAACTAACAACCACAAGTTTATGGGCCTCATTTCCATCAAAACCAACCAGGTCAAATCCTAGTACAAGGGCTTTGTAATTTTCCCAGTATATAATTGAAGCTTACAGTAAAATGTACATAAAGTGAAACCTAACAGCTCTGTTGAACTTTATCTGGAGGAAACTGATGAAGCAGCTGTAGATTTGGGTTTTTTTTAGGTTTAGAATCCAAACTAAGAGACCTCCAAACAAAGCAACATGTACTACAGAACACAGACACACACACACACACACACACACATATAGCCATGTCCCCTGGGGTTTTGCTGTTGTTGTTCTTGCTTTATGTTTTATAGGCAATCTTTATAAAAGATTAGTTTCATCATATGCATACTATATTAGAGGCATATTTCTACCACTTTTAATATACTTTAGAAAATCAGAACATAAATCTTGCCTTTGAAAACTTACCAATGCTCAATGTATTAAAGGCTCACTAAGCAACTTCAGATTTGTAAGTCTCTACATTTGAAAAATGCATTAGTAAAGTTTACTGATTTTTAAAAACAGTTCACCAGTCTCTCTTAAATATTTAATAGCTTCCCTCTTCCATAATTTTATGCCGGCTTTTCTTTCACCTCTCTTTCATGCATCATGTTTCTATGTTGTTGTCTTTACAAAGGGAACAAAAGTATCAAAAAAGCACGAACAATACTCAGTTCAAACTTAACAAAATTCTATTAAGTACTCAGGGTAGATTTGGTTGGCATCGAAGATGACAAAGATCTTTGGGTTCCAGGTATTATCCACACAGCTGTCGTACAAGTTCACAAAGCTTCCATCTTTTGAAGGAGGCCTCATGTATTTTGAATCACCGCCGATATAGTCACCAGTTAATACACGAGCAAGAAACATGACTTTATCTGGTCTATGCAGATGAGGCTGCAGATTCACACCATGAATCTGAAAAGTATCTCCATGCTTCATGCTCTCTTTGCAGAAGTGGCTGGAATATGATGCATCTCTTGCAAAATAGGTCCCTTTCAAATAAAAAACAGAAAATTTGATGACATTCTTACCATGACAGCTTGACTACTAGAGCGTAGCTATCAAGATGATGAAAAATGTCAGTTCTTTTATGTTCATTAACAATACTTTTTTTGTTGCTGTTAGATTATGACAATATGGCCAAATATTTTTAGTGTGAACATTTTAGCAGGGAGATTGTCTTGTGATCAACACTGCTTTGCTGGGCATCCCTTCCCCATGCTCCCTGGTCCTACCAGCGAGTTGTGACAATTACATTCCTTACTGCATCCTTAATTACATTTGCCATAAAAGCAGAGCTGTATAAAACAGCTCTTGGGTAAACAAAAGGCATGCATCATAAAGTACACACTATAGGGAACACTTAATGTTGAGCTGTTAACACTACCACTGTTGCATGTGACAACAATACTTACCTTTTCCATACACAGCAGCATGCATCCCATTTATTCTCCAGTCAAAATTATGAATACATATTGCTTCTACAAATTCATTACTGGTGCCATGAAACAGCATCTGCTCATTAATCGTTGGGACACCTCTTTTCTTCTTCAGCTGAGCTTTTTTCCTGCAGAAAACGCACAATAAATACATAAATAAGCACATAATAAATAAATAGCTGTATGAACACACTAAATTACTACTATGAAAGCACTGCTGAGGGTACAAACCTAACACATTTCACTTTACAAGTACCTAGATGACTACAGTTTTTAAACATGTCATAATTCTTAAGGTACATATTTAGAAATCACACATTTCTGAATGCTGTGGGACTATTTTCCAACATAGTCTAAGACTGGAAAAAAGGTTGTTCTACACCAATTTTATCAACATTGTTCATTTGTTATTAGGTTCAGTGTGGCTATTTTCTGCAGATACATTTTTAAAAGAAAGGTAATTTTGCACATTTTGTTTCCTCCACCTATTTCAATGTCATGGTGGAAGGGACAACAAAGCTGGTAGATTATAAATAAAGTACTATTACCTGTGTAAACCAGCAAAAACTGATCTAAGGGCTAATTATGCTGAACACCTGAAACTTCTTCCATCAGCAGCCCTCTGCTGTTGGCGGCTGATCTCTAACAATATATAAATGTAGCCTCGAGCAACTTCTCTTGAAACAGGGGAATGGAACAAATTTATAAAAAAGTGAATAATCAATTCTCAAAAGATGTTCTGTAACAGTCCTTTACTATCTCTGACCAGTTCATTTCATAAAGCCAATTTAGAATTGTCATTAATATGGGAACTATTGTAAGAGGCAAATGTGTTCTGACCAATCCAGTGATGCAAATAATCATTCAAGCAATGATCAAATGTAATCTCTTATTTTATCAATGAAACAAAACACTATTTCAAAACCATAGAAGTTTAAGTAGCAATTGTTCCTCCTAAGTAGTAGAATATTCCGGGCACACTGGAAATCTGGATCTGCAGAATGCAGGCATGCCACAACACGACACTTTGGTAGTTTGGAACAGAAATCGGGGAGTCCAACTCTTCTAAAATGCATCATCTTAGCACTTTCCACCAGCAGTGACAAGCTAATCCAGTTTAACAAAATTAAGTTGATCCAGCATTGAGAAAATTCTCATTCAGCCAATTCACTCAATAAAAGGCAAAACCTAGAGCAAAACTAAATGCCCAGAGACATGCTCTTTGTACATACGTAAGCACAAAAGCTTTTTCTAAAAACGGTCAGCAATCTCACTGACCAACACCTTTTTTTACTTGCTGTACACCTCAACAACTCCAAACTGAGATGCTAAACTAAGCATCATCCTCTTTTCAACTTTCCTACCTGGGACACCAGAAGAAGTGAATTTCAAATGCTGGGATACCTATTTCTTTGTAATATACTACCAGGCAACAATTTCTTCACCAGTGTGTGCAAGCCTGTAGCACTGCCGTGTGACCCAAGGGCAGGACGCAGCATTTCACCTTATTGAACCTCATACAATTGGCCTCAGCCCATGGATCCAGCCTGTCCAGACCCCTCTGCAGAGCCCTCCTGCCCTCCAGCAGATCAACACTCCCACCCAGCTTGGTGTCATTTGCAAACTGACTGAGGGCTCCCTTGATCCCCTCATCCAGACCACGCATAAAGATATTAAACAGTACTGGCCCCAACGCTGGGCCCTGAGGGACACCACCTGTGACTGACTGGACGTAACTCCATTCACCACCTCTCCCTGGGCCTGGATATCCAGACAGTTTTTTACCCAGCAAACAGTGCACCTGTCCAAGCCACGAGCAGCCAGTTTCTCTAGGAGAATGTTGCGGGAAAACAGTGTCAAAGGCTTTACTGAAGTCCAGGTAAAAAATAACTGCAGCCTTTCCCTCATCCACTTAGTGAGTCACCCTGTCATAGGAGGTGAGGTTGGTCATCAAGCAGGACCTACCTTTCCTATGTTGCGGGAAAACAGTGTCAAAGGCTTTACTGAAGTCCAGGTAAAAAATAACTGCAGCCTTTCCCTCATCCACTTAGTGAGTCACCCTGTCATAGGAGGTGAGGTTGGTCATCAAGCAGGACCTACCTTTCCTAAACTTATCCTGGCTGGGCCTGACCCCTGGTTAGCCCGTACATGCTGTGTGATGGCACTCAGGATGAGCTGTTCCATGAACCCCCCGGCACAGAGCTCAGCCTGACAGGTCTGTAGCTCTCTGGATCCTCCTTCCAACCCTTCTTGTGGATGGGCATCACGTTTGCTCACCACCAGTCAACTGGGACCTCCCCACTGAGCCAGGACTGCTGGTAAATGGTAGAAAGTGGCTCAGTGAGCACTTCACCAGCTCCCTTGGTACCCTCCAGCAGATCCCATCCGTCCCCATAGATTTGTGTGGTGTAGTGTTGGGGTGCACTATGTGCTNTTATCCTGGCTGGGCCTGACCCCTGGTTAGCCCGTACATGCTGTGTGATGGCACTCAGGATGAGCTGTTCCATGAACCCCCCGGCACAGAGCTCAGCCTGACAGGTCTGTAGCTCTCTGGATCCTCCTTCCAACCCTTCTTGTGGATGGGCATCACGTTTGCTCACCACCAGTCAACTGGGACCTCCCCACTGAGCCAGGACTGCTGGTAAATGGTAGAAAGTGGCTCAGTGAGCACTTCACCAGCTCCCTTGGTACCCTCCAGCAGATCCCATCCGTCCCCATAGATTTGTGTGGTGTAGTGTTGGGGTGCACTATGTGCTGGAAGAGAGACAGGCCCTGAGGATCAGAGAGAGGGCCTCTTTCCTGGGCCCGGAGGTGACCCTGGGAGTGCATCCAGGTCACCGGAGACGGACTGAGAGAAGATTGTGTGTTTATGGACAGACTGGGTCTATCAGAAGTGTTAACTGTAGTTTGTAGCCTTATTAGGGTATTGTTTGCTTATTACCATACTAGGTAAAATCTGTGCAATACCCCAGGTGATTGGGAGACACTGTGGCGAACATCTTTCCTGTTTATATGATGTTATATCCTGTTGGGTGCTGGTATTTAAGGAATTCTGACTGCGCAATAAAGGTCTTTGCATTCTTCCACCTGATAAGTAAGGTCCTTGCCCATGCGTCATTACTGCAGCGTAGCAGGTCACTGACCACTTCCCCCTGAAGCTCCAATCTACTCCCTGTCTCTGTCTTCCAGCTCAGGGTCTGGGTGCCCAGAGAACAACTGATCTTACTGTTAATGCCTGCTTTGCCTCAGTCTTTAAGTACCTCACCCTTTTCCTCATCCTTTGTCACTATGTTCACCTACATCCAGTAAAGGATGGAGATTCTCCATAGCCCTCCTCTTGTTCCTCATTTATTTTTNTCCCTGTCTCTGTCTTCCAGCTCAGGGTCTGGGTGCCCAGAGAACAACTGATCTTACTGTTAATGCCTGCTTTGCCTCAGTCTTTAAGTACCTCACCCTTTTCCTCATCCTTTGTCACTATGTTCACCTACATCCAGTAAAGGATGGAGATTCTCCATAGCCCTCCTCTTGTTCCTCATTTATTTTTAAGAACATTTTTTATTGTCTTTTATGGCAGAGGCCAAATTAGGTTCTAGTTGAGCTTTGGCCCTTCTATACTCTCTTTTTTGTCTGAATTCCAGCCGAAGTTCTCTGTTCAGCCAGGATGATCTTATTCCTCGCCTGCTTGTCTTTCAGCACATGGGGACAGCCTGCTCCAGAGCCTTTAGGATTTCCCTCTTGAAGAGTGTCCAGCCTTCCTGGACACCTTTGCCCCTCATGACTGCCTCACAAGGGACTCTGTCAAACAGTCTCCTGAACAACGCAAAGTCTGAGCTCTGGAAGTCCAAGGCAGCAGTTCTGCTGACCTCCTTCCTTACTTCTCCAAGAATAAAAGAAACTTAATTAAAAGTAGGATAACTCTCCTAACCATTAACATGTATGAGGAAATTCACTTCCTCACACGTTAATGATATAATTGTTTAAATTAACAATAAATGACATATCTTTAAAAAAAATCATGTAACTTATGCAAAATTTTAATATACATCTGGTTAGTTATTTCCTCACTCCTTAACTTAGTCTCGATGATTTTATTACTGCAAAACATCTTTAAACCTTCTGATATGTACTCCTTCCTATAAGATACACAAATAACTTTTGTCATGTACAATTGCTTAAGACTGACACCACAAAATAAGTGGACACCAAACCGGGCACTTCCTACTTCTTCCAGGACAGCACAATATGAAGAGGGAAAAGCCAAGAACTTAGAACAAGGTTTTGTAGCACATTAAACTTGAAAGAAATTGCATGAATATGTGTTAATTTGACACTTAATTCTGTCCTAAACTTCATAAAGCTGAGAAATCCAACAAGACAGAAATATTCATTTGCTTTGTTCAGTAAAAATTAAAATAATACAAACCTCTCAAGGAATCATTTTACAAAAAGCTAATTTTTGTTCTCTTTACTTCACTGTAAGGATCATGGGCATCTACCACACGGATATTCTGAACATCTTTAACACATTATCTGTGCTACAGCTTTATCTAATGCATTTCTACAAGTATTAAACTTCTGCACCTGTAGAAGCTACAGTCTTGAAAATTAAATTTTGAATAGAGAGAAATGACAAATAAGAAAATTTTTAAATGTTAAAAAGTAACAAAAATTTTCATTAATAATAAAAACAAACATATTTCTGCTGCATGACTTAAAACTTTTCTCCATTAACAGTCCTAAAACTGTTGGTTTTAGAAATAATCTCACCTGCAAAAAAACTCCCACAAGTCTAGATTTTGTATTCTCTTAATTCTTTTAATTCGGTGGCTATCCATTGTTTTTCCAAAGAGACTAGAAACTTCATTATATTCATTTGTTTTCTTTTGCAAAGGAATAAGCTGGAAAAAAAGAGGTTAGTACGATTTCAATTCAATGCATTATTTCATTGTCACTTGTTTTTGACCGATTTGCATATCAACTCTTACCTGATATGGCTCCTCAGTATTTACATTCTCCCAGTGTGAAGGCATAGGGATAGCCTCATTTTCACAGATGAAACTTCAAACAAAAAAGGTAAAAACACATCACTTCAAAGACATGAGGCATTTTCTTCCTGTCAAACTCCTGCTCCAAACAACACAGTAGGCAAAAAAAGCAAACCCTCATGAAGTTTATATAGAGCTACTAAAAAAGAGTGATTTAAACATATGAACTACATACATAAGCTCTTAAGAACTAAAACTGGGACTAAAAGAAAGAATCTCCTGAAAGTAAAGAATGTCATCACACAGAAATAAGAGCACTGAATGCAATTATTCAAAAAACAAAGTAAATTGCCACATCATTGTATGCACTATTTAGCAAATATCTACTGAAAAAAACGTTGACACTTCAAAAAAAAAGGTCTTCTTTAAACTCAGTGTAAACAGATTGCTACTACATTTCTTATGACAAATGACAGATTTCTTTTTGAATGTACAACCACACTACAATTCAGAACTAAAATTTTTCTCAGAAACTATTTGAGGGGAAAAAAACCCCCATATCTCATGTCCTCAATTTCACCTGTGGCAGTAACACTGCATAGCTCAGTTTATTGTTTGCTGAGTACCAGATTTACTTCAGCACAGCTTTACATCTAATGACTGATCAAATGGTAAGAAGCTAACAATCTAAAGCAATTAGACTCGTACAAGAATTGTTACAACACAATTTTTTTAACTCCTAGTCATTTTAGAGTGAATGAGTAAAATATAGGCAAGAAATATAACTCAATCTTTTTTTCCTGTTAGAATAATACTACTAAATAATTTATGAAGTCAACAGATCAAACTACTCCAATTTTTGGTGCTGCTTCCCTGCAGCAATTCTGATTCAACAGGTATTCAGAGCAAGTGACTCCAAAAGCAAATAAATACAAACAATAAAGATAAAACATTTTTGTTTCATTTTACTTAGAAGAATCAGGAATAAAATAAAAATAAGGAGTCTTCCTCTTATTTCCTTACCTGAATGAATTGATTGCAAAGGGAGCTCGCTTTATTGGACGCTGCTTAAGGGTAGTTAGGTTGATTTGTTTCATCACTGAGCATAAAACAAGAATTAGGATGAAAGTTTTGGGAATTCATCTACAGCATATGAAACATTTAAGTGTCATTTTTTAAAAGAATGTTGCTACATCCTGAGTTACTTGACAGGAATTCCTATTTCAACAAGTAACAAATCAGCATTTTCAATAAATGTTTCTAAATGCATTGTCATTTACATGAGTTGGCAAAATGTCCAAATATTACAGAGACAAAACATTTATTTTTAAAATATTCATCTAACATTCAGCCCCACTAAATCACAGGCAAAACTTCCACTGACTTTAATGGGATGACAAAGAATACACTATCCTTAATGTAAGACATCATGACCTACAGACAGTAACATCAAAATTGTTCTTCAACATTTGCTTGTAGTGTTTTTATTCTGGATGCAAAATGTAGTCTTTTATAAACAGACATTTCAACACAAGTAAGCATAAAACTCCTTGTATTGTTTGATACCACTTTACTGCCACTATATTGCTGTTTTACTCAGTCCCCACTTTCTGTATTTGAAATATTTGAAATTTGAATACATATATTGGAATATGCATTTATTTCCCTCATTTCCTATATTTAAGCATATAGCTGTTCTGTAATTTAATCAGAAAATAAACAATCTATGAATGGAAAACAAAAAAAAATGTTATTAGAACACACCTTTGAGCAAAGAACAGATTACATTTATAATTAATTACATACATTAGAAACCTGTAATATTCTGTAATTTACAAGAACAGCATAAATGAGATCTTTACAATCTACTAGAAAATCCTTTTGCCTATCTCCTTGTTATTCTGAGAACAGAACTGGCTTCAACTACCTGCTGAATTATTAAATCACTTCGATGCCATTATTTTGCAGGAAGCCTCCTTCACAGCAATGTTTCTTACACAGACTGAATGGAAAAGGTTTTCCAAGCTTACAGGCGGTAAAAAAAAAAAAGGTTCAGACTTCTCATTTCAACAGATATATCCTATGTGCCACCTGCAGCTGAAGCAAGCAGGAGGAACACAATGGACTGCTATTTAACAAAATACGCTACTTTATTAATAAACTACACAAAAAATGTAACAGGGCAGCTGCTTCTAAAAACTCCAATGTACCTTCCAGTAAAGAAGACATTCTCAATCATGTTTTCGCACCAGATACGAGGACAATAACCTGCTGAATGAACAAATGTACTGGTGCATCTGAGACCTTCTATTATTCAAACTTACTCTTTGGAAAGACACATACCTGAAAAGTCCAGTGTGTAGTTAAACTTCGCAGTGGTAAAGGACAGAGATCCATGAGGGTCTGTTCGGAAACTCCTTTCAATATCTTCACTGCTAATAGAGCAGTGACTGTTTGAGTCAGTCTTCAAAATAAAAGGAAAAGCACATGTAGGCAAACTGAGCAATAGGCAATTTGACGTATGGAATCCATCAGAGCCAATATAACTTCATAGGTATTTACCTGAAACATATGCCATTTACCACACTCGGCCAAATAAAACCAGCCCCACTGGGTATCAGAGGTATCCATCTCTTCAACTGAACTTTCCATCTTTGCAAACACATCTTCTGATGGTCCTTGAAGCATTTCCTGAAACATTCACACACAATACAAAAAAAAAGTTTAGAGAAATTTATAAAAAAAGCTAAATAAAGTGCATTTGCAATTAAAAAAAAAAAAAAATCCTCTCAGGCTGAGGACAGATCTGTTCTTTCTTTTCCAGAGAAAAATTCACAATTTGCTACTTATCCAGTACTATCCTTTAAGTTAGTTAAACATTTTCAAAATTGTCTTAATTGTCTGTAAAGATAGTAAAGGCAAGAGCTACAGGCTTTATGTGATCAAAGAGAGGTGCTAAATTTCATATTGATGGTTGTAGGATCAAGGCCACTCAGAAATGTACAACAGGCTCTTCGTTCATACTTCTCAGGAACGAGGTGTTGGGGTTACATCCAACAGCTTGATGGAAATATCTACGAGGTACTCACCAGCAGTGAACAAATCAGACTGGAAATCAAAATTTGTAAGACAAAAAATTAAAACTAAGACAAAGAATACAATTATTTAACTGTGCAAGACCCCAGTACATTATTCCTTCCCACTGCGTGAAGAACTTTCCCCATAATGCACCCACTTAAAAATGACACAGTAAAATTCCTGGTACACTGTACTTGTATTTACAGAAAAGGTTCACACCAAAACCCAGAGTGTCTCCCACACAAGCAATGACTACCACACTTGGGGTTCTGAGGGATGGAAGAAAAAGAACTGAGGAAAGGATATAGCAGAGGTCTACAAAATCATGACAGAACCAAACAGGGAATAAAGAATCACATGTTCTTCTGACATATGGAGGAGACACCTATGGAAGGTTACACACGTCAAGTTCAGAGTAAGTGAAACAAAAACTTCATGAACCAGATGGCAACTTATGGAATTTCTTTTCATGGTATGGTGTGGATGCTGCAAATTTATGGCAGTTCAAAAAGCAGCTAGACAAGTTTAAGCCTACCAAAAGCTATGCCAGACTACCTTTAGAAGAACAGTCCCTGCCAGACTTCAGCTCATTCTTCATTCGTCAATAAAATCCTCAAAACTCTGAAAGTGCTTATCTCTACTTGCATGTACTTCCTAACATGTCAACTTTCTGCAACTACCTCCCCAAGCAAAAACTCTAAGTAAGTTTCAGGGAATCTTTCAGAGAAAGAAGCTTGCCCCACTCCCAGAAAAGGTCAACAATTCACCCACTCTAACTGTTTAAGCAAAACACTTTGGCACTCTTCCCAAATATGTCCTCAAGTTCACTTTTTCTTCCAATAAGTGAAACAACACCCTCCAGCACAAGTCAAACAATGTGCAGTTAGTATCCTGGATGCTTCCGTTGTTTCCTGGTCACTTCAACCCAGAAAAAATAGAGACCTGAAGAAGACAAATACTGGTGACAAAAAGTAGGCATCCCTGTTCTGGCCAGTGTCACTGGGGCAGCAGTTCAGAGCAGGAGGCACTTCTAGCACTACCCTTCACCCCCCATTTTTCCCAAGCTAGCCTGCTGTAATTGTTTGAAAAAAAAAAAAAATCTGAGAAACCTTTGTGGTAATAGCTAGAGGCTGTATTCTAATCATCAAAAGCTCCAAAGGGTAACAAAAATCTAGATGCTTAGAGATCAGGAGAATCATAAGTGGACCTCCAAAACATCACCAAATTGCAGAATCTGAGGGCAAACCTTCTTCAGTGAAAATGGAAGCCTACCCAAGGCTACATAAATGGATTGCTGCCTCACGTTCAAGCAGCACTACACAAAAGATGCATCAGCTGCACAGAAGAAGTATTTTGAAAGAGATAAGAAAACCATTCTCGACTTCAGAGGGCATCTGTCAGTATATCTTCCATTACCCACAGCAAACAGCCACAGAGCCTACATTCACTTGGTATGATGGCCAACATCTTTTGATGAAAATCTTTCACCTTCAACTTGATTATTCCTCTTGGATAAGTATTTGGCTATGTTCTATCCCACTGAGAGAAGGCAGAGGTAGTCTGCCCTTCTTTAAAGCTGAGGAAAGCAATTCAGGCTTTTCTTGGTAATGTTTTGTTTCCTCATGTTCCCACTAAAATGGTCAGACCTCAGCTCCCTCCCAACGTTAGTTCAGGGCCTTGACTCTGATCAGTCAAATCAATGATGCCTTTTGAACAAGAGGACGTGCCTTTACAAGCAGAGAAGGCATGATTATCTGTGCCTGTCAACACACTCAGAGTCCTCCAGGGGCAACTCAGCCTCCAGAATAAACCATTTAGTAAGGATAAAGTCATTCCCATGACTTTTTAAAAATCTTACATTCAATCCACATATATTACCCTAGTCACAAAGTCTAGGGTAAGCAGGTAGATTTCAGGACACTTTAGAAGTGTGGAGGAAAGACCTTAAGGCGTGAACAAGTAAAGCCATAAAAACAAGAGAGCTGTTATCAAAGGTGACACAAATCCAAAATGTTTGAAGGAATTACTATTTAATTCAAAATGAAATGCACACCATTTATAAGCATCGAGTAGCATTTTGAGAAGGCTCCAAACTCCCATTATTAGCACTGTTTCTACTGGTCTGGGAGTTACCAGAAGAGCTGGTAATTTCCCTGAACTAATTTCTCAGGGAAAACATCCTCCTAAACAGGAAGAGCACTTGTTATGTGCTGTGACTGAACAGCTTTACTAGTACTGGCAATGCAATTCCTCTTTTTTCCAGAAGTACTTTATGTTCGACTGATAGACATGCTTTACAGTGTGTAGAGTCACTGAATGCTTTGGGTTAGAAGAGAACTTTAAGACATCTGGTTTCAATCCCCCTGCCATGAGCAGGGACACCTTCCACTAGACCAGGTTTCTCCAAGTCCGATCCAACCTGGCCTTGAACACTCCTGGGCATGGGGCATCCACAGCCTCTCCGGGCAACCTGTGCCAGGGTCTCACCACCCACACGATAAAAACCACAGCAGCATCCCAATGGGCTACTCTGTGGATTCCTGTGCTGTCTGCTTCACTTGGCACATCGTGCTTTATTGCCAAAGGCTCTTCTACCTACAAACATCGACTCGGTACAGAACCCTGCTGAGAACACAGGCAGTGCTAAGGGAATTTCTGTCTCTTCCTTAAGAGAACAGGACACCTGATAAGGAGACTTGCCTGAGGTGAGCCCGAAGGGCCTGGGAGGTGAGGCGAGGAGAAGGAACAGCATTAGCACCAGTACGGGACACACGGTGAAATGACAATGCCCTTCCCACCTGCGCCCCCACGCACCCGCTCCGTGCTGCCGGGGGCCACCGTCGCGATCACACCCGTAACCGAACCCTCCAGAGCGGAATCCATTGGCGCTCAAGGGCACGGCCCGGCGACCGGGCCGAGCACAGAACCACTACCCCTCCATCGGGACCGCAGGCCGCTCCCACACGTACAGTGGCCGACACCTCCCACCCCCGTGCCCAACCTGGCAGCGCGCTGTGCGGCGGCGCGGGGCGGGCAGCGGCCTGCGGGGCGCGCAGGGCTCGGCGCGGCGCGGGGGGA